>JAKVQU010000006.1:0-207456 GCA_030462985.1 Schwanniomyces sp. yHRVM31 | reverse complement strand
ACGAAGAGCTCAAAGAAATGAAATATCTTATTGTAGATAATGCAAGAATCCACAAACATGAGGGTGTATCTACCTTGGCTTCAAATAATGAACTTCGATTAGTTTACTTGCCTCCATATTCACCAGCATTGAATGCAATTAAAGAATTTTGGTCTGTCTGTAAGTCAAAGGTTAAGACAATGGAGTTGACAGTACGCAGTAAGTTAACACCTCAAGTTAAAGAAGCATGTAGTCAAATATCTATCGAAAGCTTTCAAGGATTTTGTAAGCATAGTTCAGAGAATTTTAAGTTATGTTTAGAAAGCCGAGTAATCTAGTTACGAAATAAAGAAAAAAAGAGATTGGAGGAAGGATGTATTTTATAAATCTATGAAACATCTACTTCAGGGGTAAAAATAATATTAATTAGGGGTTGTGGTTAGTTTTCCACATAATAGTATGAAAATTTTTGAAAATGGTTTGAAAAATTGTTACGATTGGTATGAATAGTTTTCAAATTTGGTATAAAAGCATTCTTGCTAATGGTTTGAAAAATTCCGAACCTTTGGTATGAACAATTCCGAACCGGTAGTTTGAGTAGAAAATAAAAATGCTGTATTTATTTATTTATTTATATATGTTGTCAGATGTTAGGAGAGGATTTTAATAGTTAGGACTCCAAGATACATGGTTTCTACTTTTGGAAAAGCAATTGTTGAGTCGTCTGCTCAAGAGGGCTCAGACAAGCTTTCAACAGTCTCTACTGGAGCCTCTATTGGGGAGTATAGACCAGAAGTACTAGATAATGAACAAGAATTGAGTAGAAGAAGACAGGCTTCAACATCTACTCGTGCAAGTATTAAAGATAATACTTTCATTCTTAGATCAAAATCTAGAGGTAATAAGGAGCAAGTTTTCAGTCAAAATAAAATTTTGAAGGAAGCTGAAAAAGATGACCCTTCTGTACCAAGATGGAAGACTGTTTTACAAGATTTGTATCCAGGTTGGTTTATAAACAATATTCGTTCAAAGGAAAAATTTGAGGTTGCCTTTAGAACGTGGCTAGTGGTATGGGTTTCAATTGTTATTACCTTAATTCAACCTGCGTTAGATTGGCTAGGAGCTGCTAGTTATCTTTCTGCGATTATTGTCTTAATCCAACCAGCTGGGGGATTATCGATTTCTGAGGCCCTAATTGGTTCATTTAGTATTCTCACTGGTTCTGTGATTGGCTGGTTGCATTCTGTAATTGCAACTGCTATTTCAATGAGATTGCGGAAAGTGAAATATGATTCTGAAAATGATTTTATTTTTCATTTAATTAGCAATGGTGTCTGTGAATATAATCTAGATACAATTAAAGATTGCCTCGAAAGACAAATCTTCTTAGGGACCTATTTAGAAGCCAAATCAAATATAATATTCGCTATTGCCATGGGATTTAGTGTTTTAATATTCTTCGTGATTCGTATGCAAAACCCATTTCAGACTCCATTATGTGTCATTTCTACGATTATGGGAATTGCTTCTTGTTCCTATGGTCCTCTTTTTCCTTATTTTGGAAGTACAGTGAATCTATTTAACAGTTTATTTAGGCCCCTTGGAGTGGCTCTAGCTTTAATTGCTATCACATCATTTATAATATTTCCTACAACATCACTGTATAAATATCTTAACTATACAAAGAAGCAGATGCTTTTACTTCAAAAATATAGTGCTGACCATATTAAAATGATGACCAATATTAGTCCTTCCCATGAGCAATTTGGCGATTTTACAGCTTTGCATAATACCATGACTACTTATAGATCATTATTTCTCCCAATTATGATTCAATCAAATTTTGTGGGGAAGGAATTTTATTACATGCGTTTAGATCCAAATGATATTTTTAAATTAAACCAAATTTTATTAAAGCTTGGAACTGCTTTAAGTAGTATGGAAATATTTTACATGAACCTTCAAGAATGTAAACAATGGGTTGATTATGAATCTTCTGATTTGAATAATTTAGAACGCGTAATTTCGAATATTGAAAAAAACCATGTTGCTGATTATGAAAGAACCAAGAGCGCTGAAGCTTACAAGAAATATTTTAAAGAATTAAATGATAAGTCTACTGGTATTAAAAACGTTGAAGATTTAGATTATATTATGGATGAAATTAAGAAGATTTTCCTTACTTCATTTGAAATAGCTCATGCCTTATTGAAGAATTGTACGGATTGGTTAGTGCTAACTAACAATTTCAGACTTGGTCGCTTCTGGCCAGGTGAGAAGAAAAAATATTTAGGAAGAATTAAAGAAATTGGTGAATCCATAACTCGAGATAAAGAACAGTTAGCTAAACAAACTAAGGATATCGTGGAGATAGTTCAAGACTTTTGTCGTCTGAATGGAAAGGAGGATATATTTTTACATGTTTCTGGACAAGTTTCTCTTTTTGAGTATATTTTCAAACATTATATAGACACTTTAGGAGATTTGTGTGAAAGTATTGAGAAATGGGATAAAGAGAAACCAAAGCCTAGACTTCACTTCCCATTTGCATCCATTTTTGATGCACAGAAAAAGAAAAAGATGTCAAAGGAACCAGAATTAGAAGATGAATTTATCAGAACTAGGAACCCAGATGCCGTTTATTATGAAACATTAACCGGTAAGTTATTTAGAAAACTTCATGTGTGTTATAGCCATGTTATGAAAGATTCCTATATTCCTTTGGGAATACGAACTGTTATAGCTACGATACTTGCCGATATGATGGTTTATTTTCCAAGCTCCGCGTCCTGGTGGTATGAAAATAGAGTAATTTGGGTTCCAGTTATGGCATCTATAACTGTTAGCTCTGATTCCTATGACTCCGTCTATCAGTTTATCGTAAAGATTATGAATACGTTAGTAGGAAGTATTATTGCTGCGTTTGCATGGTATATTTCAACAGGTAATGGACATGGAAACTCATACGGGTTAGGTGCGGTTACAGGAGTGCTTTTCTTTTTTGCTTCATACTATCGTCATTTCAGTATCCATATTACACCCATGCCAGCCGTTGTTCCTGTTGTAACAATTGCACTTATCCTAGGTACTTCATGGCAGGATGCGAAATTACCACCTGTTTTTGAAATTGGCTGGGGTATACACCCTGCCTATGTAAGATTCGTGTCTGTAATTATAGGCTGTATAATCGCCTTTGTGGTATCAGTTGTTCCACATGTCTCTACCGGTTCTAAAAAAGTTAGAGTTTCTATTTCAAATGTGTTACGAGATATTGGTAGGATTCATTGCCAAACACGAGATTTGCTTATACATAGATATAATAACCTAGATCAACAAAAAATTCTCAAGAAAGAAGGTAAGGTTATTAGTCTAATTGGAAAAAATTTCTCTGAGCTCATGAGAACTAATATGATTATTAAGCGAATGAAATATGAGCCAAATTTATCGGGAAAGTGGCCCAAAAAGAAATATGAGACGTTGATTGTCTTTGAAATTCAAATATTGAACATGTATTTATTGTTAATGTCTTCTTTTAATATGATTGAAGATAAAGATTTGTGGATCGAGCGTATCAGTGACCGTTTAGGATGGACTAACGATGATCTTACAAGTGATTTTTTCTCTGTAATCTATATGTGTTCTGCTTCACTTAGCGAGGGATATTCTCTTCCACGGGTGACACCTAGTCAATTATCCCTGAAGCATCTTGATCTATTAACTAGTTTGGACTTAGGTGATCCATTTTATGGGTCTGATAATATTTATTTCAATGGAATGGAAAATTCTGAGAAGCTGGAAGATGATGACCGGTTGGTTGACATAAAAATGATACTCAGTAGAGGCGGCCGATGTAACATGATCAGCTTAATTCTTATTCATTTAATATATGAAAAGATTGATCTGATGTTAGTTATTATTAAGAGTTTAGTCGGTGAAGAGTATAATTACTTAGACTATAATTTCAAAGATGATTTAGAAGAAGTGGTAAAAGATTTTTAATCTAATAATATTGCTTAGATTACTAATGAAAAGAAGAAGAAAAGCTTGAAGAACCTTAATATTACTTATATTATCAGTTGTCACCGAAATGTTATATATATTCGTAGCATTGGCTGTTTATATATCTATATTTACTTTCGAGGTCTTCTGGAAGCTTCTAAAGAATATCTTATCATTTATTTTATAATTAAATAACAGTACTATATTAGCTATTTATAATTCAAATATTTAGCATTTAAAGATTGAATTAGCGAAGTGTACAATTGCTAGGCAGGAGGCATGGATAATACGACTATTTGACTAACATGAGCCTTAGTGACATGAAAGTTCAAGTACTTCACAATCCTGATAATTTTATATTAGCGTAATAATTAGTCAAGCCATAGTGTGTATATTCTGCTGCTATTGCTGGTCCTTATTTCTTTCAATTTCACGTTGTCTTTCTTTCCATCTCTCTCTGTCAACACGCCATCCATAGCCTAACACTGTAGTGACCAAAAAGCTTGAAAAAACAACGGAAGAATAATATATGATTTCACCAGTATTAAATTTCATATTACTAGCGAAGGTGATTCTAAATAAAGTTTGTCGATGTTTAAATACAAAGGAACTTAATTCCACTATGTTGGTGTACTGTATATATAAAATACTGTATATAATTTCTTCATGTAATAACTAATTGGTTATGTAGATACAGTCTATGCTCTCTAATAGTTAATGTACTATAAGTGCAAGTAAAATGTTATTTTAGGTTTTGTCTGAAGTACCAGTAGACAGTTCACACTTTAAACGCATCCCGAAGATTCTATAGAAGAATATATAAGAACTTTAGATTGAAAAATAATATTTAAATAAAACTATCGAAGTTATTAGTTTTACACTCATTAATCTTAGTTTCTTCGCAGTCATGCCTCCATCCAAGTTGAAGAATTTTCATAACCATATTTGAGACTCATAATTTGTCAAACCAGAGGTAATGGAATATATTTTAAAAGAACACTTTACTAAAGGGTTGAGTGAATTAATAGTAAGATAATTTTTGGTAAAGCCATCTCATGCCTTTCTTTCTAGCTGAATTTCAGGATAACTTTCAATAGGTAATTATTTATTTAATAATAGAATGCATACATCTTATTAAAGAATCAAATTTGCATCATTTATTGCGATACCGGTTATTAGCATCTTGTGTTAATTACTTTAACCAATGAACTGTCAGCATTATATGGAACTTTTCAAAAATGCATAGCAATATTTTCTGCATTTCAAAAATAGTAATCGATTTAATGTAAATCTCCTAGATGAACAGCTAATTATGGCTTCGTTCTGCAGGATAAAAAGTGATACTTGCGTAAACAATTACACAAGATGTTCGAAATGACAATATTTTTATGCATCTTTTCTAATTATTTTAGCCAATGAGCTGTCAGAATTAATTGGAACTCATTGACAAAAATTTCTATATCTCAAAATAGAGCCATTTTGGAGTTGATGAATTCATATAAATGCAGTATACTCTGAATTATTAATTGCATTATGAATCTACAATTCATTTTGAATTTTTAATAGCACTTCAAAACCTGTGATACGTAAAAATGGAGAAGCATATCTAATCTAGAATACGAGGCTAAATCATTATCTTTGTATTTTACTCGCTTAAACTTTCATGAATTATGCATCATATCCACTATTTTTAGAAATGTTTTTTATAAAATATTTTATTTCGTGTTTGAAGAACAGTTTAAATGCTATTCAACATTTTTTTTGTACTATATATAGACGTCTAAAGTACTTATTGGAGATACTTTATGTTATACCATAAGAAAATTAATAATGGTGGAAGGTTATATCTTTTTTCTGTTGCTCTTTTACCTTTTCTCATCTGTTCAGTGCTTGCCAGTGCTTGCCTATGGGCAAGACACCGTGAAGGTGACCGAGATAGTTAATGTAACAAATAGTAGTGGAATATGCACTGAAGCATATGGTTTGACTAGCCCTTTTTCTAACTTGACTTTACCAGATTGGTTAGATTCATGGGATTCAATCTTGCCCGAAATGCCATGCGGTAGCAATTATGAGATATTGGCGCCTGCTGAGTCGTCTCGGCTTGAAATAGCTATGATGGTGGTTTTTAGCCACGCTTCGGGTAAAGCTTTAGCAGATTGGACAAATCCAAACACCAAAAGAGATTCTGTGTCTACAGAATTACTTGAAGAATTATGGAATACAGGTAACGTTAATTTAGATGAAAGCGATTTGAAGAAAAGATCCTTTTTCAATTCTGCACTTCGTTGGTCACCAAGTTCGAGTCATAGGGCTAGAGTAATAGCATTAACAACAATAGGCAGTGTGGTGTCTAATTGCGGGACTGCTGTGGTTGAGCTTACCAGATCTGCTATTTGTGCAACTACTGATGGTAACTATGGATGTTTTCTGTGGTCTGGTGGGGGCAAAAATATGGTATGTAACATTGCGCACGAAATTATTCAGAGTGGGATAGCCGGTTTGGGTGAATATGCAATGATTAGCGAACATGCTTCTAAGGCTTTTTATGATGGTGGTTACCATTCTGCATGCTTATCTAATAGAGCAGATGGGTGCAGCTAGGCGTATATCTTTTATTTGATTTGACAATTTTTTTTCTATTAATACTTACCTTTTCTCAATAGTTTTTTTTAGCTCTATATTAAATACAGTATTTTCATTAATCTACTCATAATTCCGGTCCCAAATAGGTGTATACCAACCGTTACATTTCCTTTATACTTACGACCCGCAATTTGTCAAACCGTCTTCATACTAAATTTCATACTATTTATGTGATCAGTATTTACATATGAAAATGATCATCGAATCAGACGATAACTTTGTCTATGAAGATGCCACCGCTACTTATTCGATGGAAAGGGTAGGAAGTGAATGACATTCAGGATGATGGCTGAAAATTGTAAAGAAAAAATCAAGAAGTAATGAGCCAAACAATCTATGATGGAAATTGATCAAATACAAACAGAATCAAAAATTAAGGAAATGACAGTGGAACAAGGATTTTCGCGCGTATCTGGCTGCAAATATCCTCGGTGTTCCTAAGCAAACAGCTTATACTTAGAAAACAAAAGCGAACGAGCAGCAATATTGTGAATTATTAGGTCTTCCAATTAGTATCAAAAAGCTTGGTAGGTGCCTTTCTTGAATCAACTTCTCAAAAACCTTGCTTTCCATAGTGAGTGAAAATTCAACACTCACCTTAGAAAAGATGATTGACCATCTTCAGGAAAGCTTTATGTATTTAAAAGTTACTTCTTCCACTGTTTATAACTTTGTAAGAAAAATATATAGATTAAGCTTTAAAAGAATTCAGTAGTTTCATCTCAAGAGTTCTGGAAAAAAATTAACGAACGGCTTGAATGGGCTAAAACTTGGATTTTCTGAAAAATTGTGTCTCGGTGAAGCTAGTTCAATATCGGTATGAGGAGAGAAGGTGGTTGGTCAATTGAAAGGCAAAGTGCTGTCAAAGTTGTTCCCGTGACAAGGGGTATAAACGTTTCCTTTTTGGGAGCAATATGCTGAAAGGGCCATGTCAGTTTGTAAGTGAAAGTTCGGCTACCACTACAACAAGAAAGTAAAAGCACTTAGTGCTCAAGATTAAAACTGGTACTACAACAAATTGCTTTTTTCACTCAGATATCTATAAGATTAACAGTAATAAAGAGCTCACAGAATTGAAATATCTTATAGTTGATAATACAAGAATCCACAGACTTAAAGATATATCCACCTTAGCTTCGAACAATGGCTCCAAATATATAGCTAATATGATTTAGCTATATATGATTTACATTATCACGCATTCTTTAAAGCTTTATATGTCAACAGGATCTATAATACATAGTTACATGTCTGAAACACAAGATATGCGTAAATATGGAGGTTTAATAGATTACTTATTCATCCGCATTGAATGCAATTGAGGAATTCTGACCAGTTTGTAAGTCCTAAGTTAAGACGATGGAGCTTACTGCGCGTAGCAAGTTAACCCCTCAAGTTAAAGAAGCTTGTAGTCAAATTTCTATTGCAAGCTATGGAGGAAGTTTTTTTTAATAGTTCCCAGGATTTATGTTTAGAAAGAAAAACGATCTAGATGCTGATATATGAAAAAAGCAGGCATATATTTTGAGATTGACAAGAACCACTTCAGAGGTAAAATTATACAAGTATAGCTGTTTCAAGCAAATTTGATGGTATGAATATTTTTGGAAATAATTTGAGGTGTTGTTGCAGGTGGTATGAATACTTTTTAACTTTTGGTTAAGTTTTCTTGCTAATAGTTTGAGAAACTAATTACCGGTGGTATCATCAATTCCGAACCGATGGTTTGAGTAAGTGGGAATGGATGATGATTCGTCCAGGACGAAGAAATGAATAAAGAAATTCAGGAGGGACTAGAATTCAGAAAAGAGCTAATAAACGGGAATCCTGAAGTATTTAATGAAGAGGAAATGGGGAAAATCTTGATTAAAATTAAAACAAGCCTATATTCAAAATCCCATAAAAGGAAGGTAGAAAGTGCAAATGCTCTATTAGATTATTTCTTAAATATCGGTTTGTACAATCCCGAACTGGTCTCTATATGAGAACTGCGCTGTAGGCCATAATTACAACCAAAAAATTGTATAAATTGAAATGAAATTCCTCTCGTTTCCATAAAAAAAATCTCAAAAAACTCTATGTCAAAAGAAAGGAATTTAAGAAATTTTAATCGCTTAGTTAATTACTCTTCAATATTTACAGTGGTATTGTTAACTGGCTTCTTTATAATTGATGCTAAGGCAATAATGGCAAGAAAAGAAGCTGCAGAAGCTGCAGCTAAGATCACTACACAGATCAGTAAAGATGAGTAGATAAATTAATAAAATGATCAAGATTTATCGTCACATCTATCGATGTTATTCATTGTTTACTTCAGTGAACTAGAATATGAAAAATGGCTCAAATGGATGTATATCGTCAAAACTTAAATGATTAATCCTCACAATGGAATGTGTGAATTTCATTAAAATCGACCTTTCTTTATTACTTGCTATTATTATGAATAGTATGTTAAGTATAATAGAGTATATTTTATTTCAAGATAGGTATCCCTTGTATGTTTACAAAAACCTGTAAAACTTTTAATACCTTTCTGAATCCATGTTTTGTTTTCTATTATTTCAGTCTAGGAGAGTGATCCATGTTTCTCGGTTGCATTTCATGCAGGTAACTATGAAGCAAATATACTAATTGAAGTCAAGTGTTTGAAGGCAATAAATGTGGAAATATCTTCACGCTTGTGGATTTATATGATTATTAATCAAACGTATTTCATTTCTTCGAGTTCGTCATTTCTCCTAATCTCTTCAATAACTAAGTGAATAAAATCGAAAAAGAGAATTGTTGTAGCACCGCTTTTAATATTGAGCGAAACTTGTACTTTTCTTATGTGTTGTAAAACACTTCACTTTTCAATTGATAAGACTCCTCAGGCCCTTTTCTGACAAAACGGAAATTTATATTTCCCTTGTAATAGGACAGCCTTGAATGCTATTGTATTTTAAGACCAATCACTTCATACCTATATTGAAACAAACTATAATATATGGTTTCACTAACGTAAAAATTAACAGCCTATTCACCTTTTAATGTAGTCATTTCCGGAGCAACGTTAGATAAACTATAGAAATCTACTAAACCTTGATCTACAAGAAATTGTTGTAAATTTCGAACCAATAAACACATATCAACCTCAAATCTACAATTACTTTTTGATATAAGCAGTCCTTCCATTTGAAATTTTCCTCATTTCCGATGATATGAAGACTGCTTGTGGTAATTTTGCAAAAAGATTAGTATGAACAATTTTATTGGAATTTCAAAACCTCCCATAATAGTCCTACAATTATATATAAGTACCTAATATAAAAGGTTATAAACGATTTTAGTAATCGTATAATTGAGCAGAAATTTAAGATTCTACGACCAAATATTTAATAAATAGTAATTAAAACATAAGCTAATTAATATAAATTTTATATTATATACAAACAATTAATTGATTAACTAGTTTACTTGAATTTCTTACCGAACAAGATAACTTGTAATTGATCGTATAAGGAGATTACACCGGCACCAGCAACACCTCTTAAGATGTTAGCACCACAACCCTTGAATAAGGACTTGACACCTTCAGCAGCAATAACCTTCTTAGCACAGTCAATGGCACCGTTGTACTTAACGGCTTGACCAGAGGTCATCATCATTCTTCTTCTAACAGTATCTAATGGGTAAGAAGCTGTAGAAGCACCAGTGGTAACAGCCCAACCTAATAAGAAAGAAGCTAAGAAAGAACCTTCTAATGGACCAACTAAAACAACTGGCTTTAAGGAATCGTAAAGACCGAAGTATAAACCTCTGTAGACAACGATACCAATAACAGATGGACCGAAACCTCTGTATAAACCGGCGATACCATCAGACTTTAAGGTCTTCTTGTAAACATCGAATAAACCGTTGAATTCTCTCTTACCGTCACCCTTACTAGACTTAGCATCGTTAGCTAATCTGGTTCTAGCGTAATCTAAGGAGTAGACGAAAGCTAAAGAAGTAGCACCAGCTAAACCACCAGAAGCTAAGTTACCAGCAAACCATGGCCAGTAACCTTCATCCTTCTTGAAACCAAACATTTGCTTGAACTTGTCCTTGAAAGCGAAGTTTAAAGCTTGGGTTGGGAAGTATCTGATAACGTTAGCAGTGTTACCTCTCCAGAAGGAAATGACACCTTCATCAGCAGCAGTTCTCTTGAAACATTCGGAAATACCGTCATACTTTCTAGCTAAACGACCTTGCTTGATCATTTCGTCTTGGTTTTGGATCAACAACTTAACTCTTTCAATTGGAGCAGCAGCAGTCTTAGAGACGGCGGCGGAGACACCACCCATCATGAAGTCAATAAAAAATGAGTTATCCATTGTGTTTATTATTTGAATATATAGAAAACTAGTAAAGTTCTAACTGGATCTAAAGAAAAAACTTTTAAAAAAACTACAATTAACCTGAAGGGGCCGCCGTTATATATACTTTTAATGGACGATATTTGAGCCGGCAAATTTCGATTCGCTTTTCGGAAATGGACGCCTTTGATTTGTCGATGAGGAACATGCCGGGTAAGTCAAATTTCTTTTTGGTTAACCAAGTTACTAAAATTTTACTACCTAAAACAAGAGTACCAGATCAGAAGCAAGAAATAATACTTCAGGAATGAGTAAAGGTCTACAATTGTCTGGCCACACTGAAATTTAATTTGTAAGACTAGGTTTGGGCTATACAACTTGATTTGTCTATGACTTCTATTTAGACACGAAATATAAATTTTTCACCAGTGAAAAATTTCACAAAACCGCATTAATCTCAAATCAATCTAACCATCAGGGCCATTAATTTCATTCTATGAAAACGAGTGCGATATAACACAATCGTTCGATCATTGCATATTGTCCCCTACGGTGCACTAGATTTGGACATCTACGATTGATTATTTTGGAATTGAGTTATAATTAATCTTCTACTCACGGAAGATCTTAATTGATTAGAAGGAACCGAGTAATTCAATACTGCATAGATTATTTTTCCTTTTTTTGTATCACGTGATATATTTAAAATTGAAAATTTCTTTTAATCGCGGGATTTTGCAATCAAAGGCGTGTAAATACTAGTGTAACTCAAGCAACAGAAATCCGATCTAATCTGTAAGATAGAAGTTATGATAACAATACTATTTAGCTATTAATGTATAACTTCTAGTTGGATATACCGCCCAATCACAATGATTCTTGTTCTTGTTCTTGTTCAAAAATAGTATGAAATTCTTTGTGTAATATTTGGAATTGCAACCATTAAATCAAATCGCAAAATTACTAGTTAATAATTTAAATTAGTTATACAAGTAATTTATAGGCTTAGATCTAAAGAGCGTGTCTCCTTAGGACGAAATAAATTTTTATTCTTTATATTGAATGATATTCTCCATTTTTTAAAAAAAGATTATTCTTCATCATAAATTTACATATTAGTACAAAAATTAAAAAATACTTAGTATTTATTGCATGAAATTATACTACTCAACGTAATTATATTTAAATAATGAATTTATCTATATTCAAATTAATTGAATCTATTTTTTATCTAATGATATTCTTTGCGCAGTCTTGCGATTAGTATTAAACTCTTCCATCGGAATCTCTTCTGTACGGACAGACGTCAAATCGTCTGTCGTTGCCGAAAAATTATAATTTTCTATAAATGAATTAGAATCGAATACTGAACTGATTGCTTTGCTTTTTCTCTTCAAGAAATCCAAACGTGACTGCCTTGAAGATGGGGGATACAGTAATTCTTTTGATTTTGGACTTCCCTTAGCGTCATGAAGTTGTATTTCATCCCCACTTTGATACGAGTTATCACCAGAATAATCCTTAGTGTATCTTTTGGTTGACAAACTTATTCTCTTGATGTTGTTATCACTATAATTACTTATCTTTGGCCTATCAGGGTCCGTAGGATCGTAATTTTCTGGGTATGCATCAAAATCACCTCTTCTAACACATTCCCTTATAATATCAACATCGCTGGGCCTATAAAGTTTCACAAATATATCATAAAATACCCTGGGGATCATACATGTTAAAACACCAATAAAAGTACAGGCCCAATAACTAGGCTGACCATACATTTGTGGAGCTGCTTTATAGAATTCTCCTGAATATAATGGGGCTGTCCAAATTCCAGTCCACCCATAAACAATTAAAATGGAGATGGCAACAATCAATGAAGATAACCAATCCCAACGGTATTGATGGAATAAGATATAAAGGTTGCAGGAAATACACGAAATACTGACAACTACAACACCCATCCAATATCTGTGATCTATTGGTAAACCATCCATGCTTGCAAATACAACATAGTACATGAAATATGGGTAAAAAAACGAGACAGCAGATTGATATATACCATCAATCATATAAATCCAGAATTTTGTTTGAGACCATTCAGTTCTTAGAATACCAGTTTTATATAACTGAGGTACTAAGAGTGAAGTTTTTGCATTAACATCTTGATCAAAAACAGCTAAGAAAATAACGGGCAATGAAGTAAATGCTAAGTTATAAAATGTTAAGTAGGTAAATTCAAATAAGTATGTCCCGTCAAAATTATTGAAAATACTGTACCAGAATAATGCAAACGAAAAGATAACATTCTTGTAGAAAAAACTTGGGATCATTTCACTAAACCTTTTATAAGACCATCTTCCGTGGGTCAAAAGAAGTTTCACCAAGAATCTGAATTGACCAATAGCGTAATCAGATGACATAACTGCCTGTCTTCCTTCTTCACCTGCAATACCAACACCAACATTTGCAGCTTGAATCATTGCAACATCGTTTGAACCATCACCAATGGCAAGTGTCATGACATCTAATGTATCCTTAACTAATTTCACAACTGCAGCCTTCTGAGCAGGTGAAACACGACAACATAAAACTGATTTGCACTGTTTACATAACAATAAAAACTTTCTCCTTGCTTCAGGTTCTAATAATGCAACTTTTAAAGCAGCACCATCAATCACTACACCATATCCTTCATTAGGAGGAGAATGTTCATTTTCTGCCAATTCCAATTCTTCTATCGATCCGTCCATGTTAAAATTTGATAAATATAAGGAGAGTAATTGATCAATGATCTCACCTTCTGGAGCACCAGGAGAGATTTGATATTTACTAAACTCTTCTGCCAGCAAATCAGACTTTAAAACTAGCAATTCCATATCATTTCCTAATAAATTACAAGAAAACCCAATATTAATAGCAGTCTCTACCTTATCACCAGTAAGAACCCATAACTTGATACCAGCATTACCAAGAATCGCAATAGACTCAGGAACCCCATCCTGTAATCTATCCTCGATTGCTGTTCCACCCAAAAGCATCAATTCACGCTCAATCGAATCAGCAACTCTTTCAACCTTTTCATCCCTGTCTTCCAAGGAAGATGCTGCTTCTTGATATTTACGATTCCAAAGGCTGTATTCTTTCCAATTTAACTCTCTTTCTGCAATACACAAAGTTCTCAAACCTTCGGTAGCATACTCTTCTAATTGTTTTGAAGTAGTGCTTAGTAAATCCGGATTATTGTTTCTTGATAATCTGTCATAAATGATAGAATCTGCACCTTTACATATAAGGAGAGCTTTTGGCTCATCATTAGGAGATTTACCAGGGATCTTAATAATCGTACTCATTCTTTTTCTAGTGGAATTGAATTCTAAAGTATTCAAAACTTGGAATTCTTCTTTCTTGCCATGCGTATTCAATATCAAACCTTTTTTCGTATTTCCCTCAAAGACATACCCTAAGCCTCTTGCAGTTCCAACCAAAGCAGCTTCATCAGGAGATTGCGCTTTCAACAAAGTCTTATTAGGGTCCTTAGGATTAGGTTCAATTAAAACAGAATGACATAGGGCCAAGGCAGACATAAAATGATCATTCTTTTCTGCTTGATCGTTGCTAGAATTTGTCAAATCCTTAATAAATTCACTAGAAATAAATGTTAATTCATCATCATATTTAGAACTTAATGCATACATTTCACGAAGGTGATGAACCATCTCTTTTCTATCCTCTTCAATAAGCTTTCTTTCTGCTGCAGCCTCAGTTTCAACATCATAGCCTAGCCTCTTCCTCAATCCTGCCAAAGCTTCAGTGTATGCTCTACCATAACTTACACCATTAATAGTGCACTTTTTAAACTCCATAACATTCTGGGTAAGGGTACCCGTTTTATCACTAAAGATATACTCAATCTGTCCTAGGTCATCAGAAATACTCCAAGACTTTGCAGTACATGGATAATCTAATCTGTCATAATACATTCCTATGTCCGAATAAATGAAAAATGCTTGAGCTGTTTTAATAATTTCAATGGTAATATACAATGAAATTGGAACCAAAGATTGGTATAAAATTAAAGCAACAAAGAACCCAACAATACCATTTTTTGCTGGTGAACCCGCCATAGTACCAAATTCAAAATATTCTCTTGAATTACCACTTTCCCTGTAATATATACCATTAATCAAACCAGACGCAAAACAAATTATAAATAACACAATAAAATTTAATATAACATAGTAATTCAATTCACGAGAAATTCTAGACTGTTTGGTTGGTGTAACACCAGCATTCAACATGATCTTAGTATCGCTACCAGTAAAGGCTACAACACCAATGACCCATTTAGTATTTCTCAAAGTACAGCCTCTTAATAACAAGTTATTAATCCCAATTGATTCTTGTTCCTCTTTATCATTTTCCATATATTTCATATTACCTTGATATGTGTATAAATTTGGGTGAGGACCTTCACTATCGACTTGAAAATGAAAATCTACCAAATCATCAGCCTTTTTTATCTTTGAATTATGAGTCCCATACTTTAAAGCTTGTTTTACCTTAAGGTTTGTTTCACCATCCAAATTTTTAGTTTCAACAAAACAGCAGTTATCCTCGTCACTTGTCGAAAGAATGATAATATCAGCAGGAAATTCTTCATTATTATATACTCTTATAACATCACCAACCTTAACATCTTTCCAGTATTTTTTTGCAAACTTAAGAGACTTTTCATTCCTATTGGTTGTGCTTCTTCTAATACTTTGAAATGATTTTCTAACATGTTCATTAAAGGATTTTCTAACATTATCACCAAAGGATCTTCTACCATGATCAGAAGAATTTCTACCGCGATCACTAAATGGGTTCTCATCTAAATCATACGTCATTTCATATTCGGAATCAAATGATTTCCTCAGGTTTTCATTTTCAAAGTTTTCATGTGCTTGTTCCCTAATTTTCTGAGCTCTACCCAGCTTAGTAAAAGTCGCTTGACACCAGTATATAAATTTGAACAAACCCCTAGAATTCATCTTCTTAAATCTTCTCCATAGCGACACATTTTCATCGTTCACGTTAATATTTTTATATTCATAGCCAGAATTTGCTGCCTGTAAAATATGCGTAAGTTGGTTATTAACCTCTAAATCCGTCACTGTACGTCTAGAATCTTCTATAGCATCCTTAATGGCTGTAATAATAACGATAACAATCAAAGGAACAGCAGATAATACTGGACTTGGAACCCCAAAAATAGTAAAAGCACCCAAAATAACTAAAAACAAGAAATAAATATTTGCAATATTATGAATAAATTGATTAAAAATATTTTTCGGCAAGAAACTGATAGGTGTATATTTTGTAGTCCTTATTTTATTACGAGGATAATCTATCAATGGCTCACCAGTTTCAGGATCCATAAAATCCTCTGGTAAAGGCTTATTGAATACTATCGACCTCTTTATTCTTCTAAAATCTCTTGGATCTAAAGGTTCATTATCTTCTTCCGTATCAGAGTTATTATCGGAATTATTTGCTGTGTTATTCGATGAGCGATTGCGATCCCTTCTTGAACCCAACGTACTCTGGCTTCGAAGAATTCCTTTCAAAGTTTTAGATCTATTTAGAGACTCATTATGCGGTCTCCCTTTTTTATTCCTTCTGGTACCCCACCTATGTCTCTTCATAACTGTTTCTTTGCTATCTATGTCATTAATTAATGTTTTGTCGTCACTAGCATATTGGTTATCTTGGATAAATGAATCAACAAACGGCGATTGTGGTGGTGTGAAGTTTAGTACTTCATCCTCCATAATAATGTTCTCATCCATGAAAGGCGAACCTATTTTATTGTGATTATGATGTGCAAAAGATGGTGATGCAACAACTGTAGACTCAGAACTAGAAGAGTTCGGCATCGTAAATCTGAGAGGAGTTTTTCTGCTCAGTGATGGACTTCCAAATTTACCATCTTGATTTAAATTTGGAGTAGGCAATACGCTATTAAAGCTATCATTATCTGAAAAAGTATCATTTATGCTGAAATCATGAGAAAAACTCCGTACACCTTGATCTTGCGGAAGAGGTGGAGGTGGCCTTGTAGACACGAACGAGTCCTCACTTACCGTGTGGTCATTATCTGTAGCTGATTTTTCTCCTACTGTAGTATTATCCACGTCGTCAATTTTAGTGATGTCTTCTTCACTATTTTGCATATTCTATGGTTTTTGCAGATGACTTATGCGGTAGACCAATCAGAAACAATGATCTAAAGCAAATAACAACAAAGGTCTTCTTGGATAATAGGATTGCTAAAAAGAAAAGTTAGTTTATACCGTATGATGTATAGTATTTAACAAGGTAACTTTTTCTAAGAAAAAATTATAACTAATCATAGAAGGGATTAGTGAGCTCGGAAAAAAAATTATTACACGGAATTGCAACATACGCGACTTTACGTAGATGTTTTATCAATTGATCTGATAATATCTTTACATATATATTAATACAATATTTGAGATAAATTTACATGGCGTATCCTATAAGTCAGATCCTTCTGAAGTTTCAATATTAAGGTAGATTGTATAATAGTTGTGGTCAGAGAAGATAGTTTTAATGCCGACCCATAAAATCCGATTTATCGGTACCCACCGGGATTATATCCTCTAATGCACTCCTTTTACATAATCTTAAAACACGAAGGATAGTTAAAATATCGACGTCATATTAAAGAACTAACTAATGCTGCCTCTTGTAGATGACTTATAAAGCTATATAAGAACTATGATCTTATCCATGCGAAAAGAAGCCTTGAATACCAATAGAGATCTCTATATAATAGTAAATTATATAGAATATCAGGTTAAATCGCATGAGTAATAAGAATCACTCTGCGGGTTAAGACACCTTTTCTCCTAAATATGCGTCGGATTCTAAAATTAGCTAAACCACATATATAAAAGCTTTCTGAAGGCATATATAGCATCGATGTTTAGTATACTGTGCAATAAGTACATGCAACATTAGATTATCATACAGATATCAATCCTTTTTTTTAGCATATTTTTCTGTCCACTCCTTAGCTACTTCAATGGCTCTCTTTTCATCCTTTTTCCAATCTTCAGCCACATCGTTTGCTAATGGATCATCAGGATTAGGGGCGCCTAACAATGCTTGTATAGACAATAAAATTGTTCTAATTTGAAGCGCAGGACTCCAATTATTCTTTAATACATCCAAACAGATTCTTCCTAACTTATCAATATTAGGGTGGTATATCTTGGTTAAAAATCTAACCTTAGGCGCACACATCGGATAGTCATCTGGTAAGTATAGCTCTAAATCAAATTGACCATTAGCATATGGAGATGATGATGGCCCATCAATAGTCACCTTGAAATATCTGAGATTTTCCTCAGAAGGAATGGCATTAATTCCAGGAACAGGATCTGATACGAGCCTCTCTGTTTCCTTGATAATACGTTTAGGTAATGCTGCCATTTTGCTTAATGTATTTAGTCAATCAAACGCAATAAAACACCCCTTTCCAAAATAGAGAAATAAGTAGTGCGGATTCCAAATATTAACACGTGATAAATGCCATTTCGAAGAAAAATTAAAACCTACCTGTCTATCATAAGCTGATTCCTATAGTATTCTTATGTCACAAAAACTACCCCCTACACCTCCTTTTATTCAAAGGGTAATAGTTGGTACAGTCGCCCTAATTGCGGGAACATGGTTGTTACTTGATGCGGGAAAGGACTTTGAATATATCAAATTTGAACCGCACTCAACAGAAGAAGTTGAAAGACGCAAGAAAGAGAATGTTGGCATTCAGATCAAGCACCTTGAATCAAGAACTCTTGAATATACCCCTGAGGCCAAAGAAAAGTTAAGAAAATTAATTGAAGAAAAGGAACAACAAAAAAACTCAAGCTCTGAAAACAAATGATACCTCTAAAATTAACAAGAATCTAAAATCCTATACTGAGTTATCTTTATAGTTCGTAAATTGCAAGTTATGTAAAAGGAGAATATCAAGTAAATTGTATTGATTCTTGAATCATTAAGGTATTTTTCAAATAAGAGACTGTATCATTAAAGAAATCTCAATTGTTGTCTTTCCCCAATTAATCAAGTTGGATCCGTGGTCATAATGGTGTTGTTTTAGTTGCTTTGTTTTTGTATCATAATCTAAGATGATGTAACAAAGCTAAATATATTTCTTATGAGACATTCCTGAAGGAGGTGTCTATGCCCGATATGGGTGTCTAATTAGTATATAGTTGACATACTAATATACAAATGATGCAGTGTAACGCTCTTGTGGATCCCATCCTGGAATTCAATGACTAATGAGGAATTTCAGATCTATATAACAATAGAGCAAGTTAAGATCTCTTGATGCAATGAACTAATTAAGTATCAATACATATGCACGATTCTCTTTTAAGGTACCCCAATTTTTAAATCTGAATGTGAAAATATCCTATATATCACACTCATCCTACCTATGAGCCCCCTAATGTTGCCTTATTAGGCACAGTGCGTATCGTAAATATGTAGTATTTACACCCTTAATCCGCTTTAGGAAGGAAGTGATAATTTCATGTGAAACTCGGCAGATCCGACGACCTAATTAGAAATTCCAATACAAATTAGGTTTCATATGGCAAAAATAATTTCCTATTACAGTAAATCGTGATGCAAGGAAAGGAGGGGCTACCGTCGACTGGCAATTAATAAGTTTCACCTTAGGGCCGCATCGCCATCGTTGCTGGGGAACATATGCAACCCCACATCACTTCCATATTAGTCGACCTAATTTAATTTTCTTTAAGCGAAATCACTAACAAAATACCTACACCCTAAAGTTTTGACGAACCAATTTGTGCAGGTGAAATGAATTAAATCAGCCCTATTATATGATCTTGATCTTTACGTTAGATCATATAAGTAATCGCTACTAATTGAATCTAACAAACCTGAATGAAGGGATATTCCATATTGATTCCTTTCATCCTTGTTCCCATTTTCCTTATTAGTTCGGATGTCCACACTAAAAGGCACAATTCCCGATTCTCCTCTTTATTTAGCAATCATGTGCCATTTATTTAGTCAGAATTTTTTAAGAGAATAAAGAAATACCAAAATAAATGCCTAAATAGGTTAAAGTGGAGTTATGCAATTTACTAATTAAGTACCTTCGTTATGCATATCATAATTCCTATTTAGGAATTTTGAGGTATCAACGGATCAATAGACAAATAATACGAAAATCGATACCTTAACCTTTCAATGGAAGTTAAATTCTTAGAAACATTGAAGAGGAATAAATACGTAATATAATTGATTTTTTCATTGAAGTTTGACTGTAGATATCAATATCCAGTTGATATAATCACATATAAAAAAAGAGCGGTGTTTTTACCTTAAAGAATCAACGAATATATCACTCTCTGAAATAAATATCATATGGGCAGCTAAGGAAATTCCTGATTAAAATGGGGTTTATTACTTACATGAAAACAAATTTCTATTGTAACCTATGCGTCATCAACTTTTAAGAATGTATGCATATTTACATTTGCAGCAAACACTTATACATCCTTTTTGGATAAAGTGGTTTACTAAAACAGCTATTTTTTAATCATATCTTTTCAGAAAGACAATTCCCCATCTTCTATTCTACTATAAAATAACCATCTTCCCTTCATAAATTTTAGCAAATTATAACAATTAATTGAACATTCATACGAAACCTTGATACCACTTGATACCCCCAAATTCAGTATGAATATTCAAAAGTATGTGAATTCATCGAAAATCTAGCTTGGCCAGTTACTAATAATTTTAGAATTGAGAAGGTAAAACCTCCTGCAAATGGAAAGAAATTATGGAGAGTAAGGAGATCAGTATCATCTGGAAGTTCTAATAACATTGAACATGATACCTCTAACGAATGCTTACAAAACTCTTTAAAAATAGCTGCTGTTGGTAGTCAATACACAACGAAGCGTCCCTCATTAAAAAGACCAAAAAATAAACCAGGAATGCCAAAAGATTTTGTCTTCGTTGATTTATCCCCAGTAAAAAATGATTCTGATGTTTCGTGCGATGAGATGAACTCTCCACTTTCCACATCAGATTCTCAAATATCTACCCCAAATAATACCTTCGATGAAATGCTTTTCAGTGAGTGTCAACTGCAACTCTCTATAAGCTCCATGGAGCCACAAGAAGATTTATTTCCTAATTTTGATTACTCCAAAATGTCTAATTTATTGGGATTTAATGATTTGTACGATTCTGGTAATCTGCAATCAGCAGCCAATGATTTAGCGCTTGGATTAGGAATCTCTGGAATAGATTGGAATACCCAAGCATTACAGGCACATAATATCGCTATGGATACATATAGCACTGATGGATTCAGTCTGACAATAAATCAGATATACCCAAATCATCAAGATCAAACAACACAAGATAATATTTATGAGGCAAATTTCTTACCTAACAATGAAACTGAAGTCAGTATCGGTAACAACCATAAAAGATCAAAGTCATGTCCAGAAGTAATGAGAAAAAAGTCTACACAAGGTATTCAATTTAAGACATATAAAGGGCCAAATATTTCCAAGAGAAAAAGAATTACCAAACATAAGAGATCTAATTCTGATTCATCAATACTTTCTACTCCAAAAAGCAATTTAAATACCCCTACAGTAGAAAGTTTGAATGATATTTTAAGTTTTGGAAAGCAATTCGAATCGAATTTAACTTTCAATGATTCTAATGAGCCACTTCTTACATATTCACCTGTTTCTGAGTATTCAGAATTTGAATACAACACACTCGGAAAGGCATTAAAAGGAGAGCAAGCAGGTTGCGAAACTGGCCAATTTATGAACAAAATAGATAATTTTGACTTTAATTTATTTGTATGATCGCATACAACTTCCAAATATCTTCGGATCCTTCACTACTACATTTCAGATTGCGTAATATCTTGTAATATCTTCATTCACATTCATAAAATTCAATTTCATTATTTATTACGTTGTTATTTCGCTATTTCGTTGATTCCCAAACTTCGGTGTTTTTACTATTCGATTTTCTTAATTTCGTTTTATTCATTCTTCACTATTTTCAGAATATTATTCTTCATTTTCGGTTACAATTATTACTAATTTTTCGGTGCTACATGAATTCATATTCATTTTTTAACACTAGTTTCGTTGCATTTTTCATTGCATTTTGACATAAATTTCGTTTTCAAATTCATAATTTTCGAATACCCATTTCATTTTCGGTTAGAGTCAGAATTGAAGATATACTTTCGGTTATATTCCTTTGTACATTATATTATCTTCAATTCTTTATTTTCGGTTTTCCTTTATATCCTATTTATTTTGGAGGTTTGTTATATATATTAATATAATATGGTCTATGTAATATTAAAATGTAGATTTTGAAACTCAAACTCAGATTTATTTATAGGATATTGAATTCTTAATATTATTAATGCTAAGGTGAATAAAGTTAAAAGTTGTAAAATAATTATTATTGAAGTAGAAAGTAGTCCACAATTTTATTTGCTGATGTGACGAAATTGCAATTTAGGTCTCTTTAATCTTTTAAGTCCATGTTATTCAAATATTTTATTAAATTTATCGTTTACCTTATTGTCTTCAATATTTGAAGCACTGGAATCAAGTTTTGAGAAGTTACCTAATATTGAAATTAAAATACCCCTATTAATGCTATTTTGTTCTTCTTGAAATTTATTGTTTTCTTTAATCAATCTTTCACATTGTTCTTGATGCTCCTTTATTCTTTCTGAAGTTTCTTGAATTATTTTATTGTTTTCGTGAGTAATCTTTTGCTGTAGGTTTTGGGTTTGAGATAATAACAATTCAAGCATTTCAGCTAGCTTACCAACATTCTCAGAAGATGAATAATGGGCTAAGATTTTAGTAATATTGTTTCTTGTAATTGTTATTTCGTCTAAATTATTATAATTGACTTCATCTAGCAAATTATCTGTTCTAAAATTATTTATTACCTTATTATTGACTTTGCTGCATTCCTCTGACTTTTCTTTGATAATTGTAAAATGTCTACCATTTCTCCCTATCACCTCTTGAGTCTTGTTATTGATTTTAGGGAAATCCAAGCTAATCGGCGAATTTGACGCTTTGCCGTTTTTTAACCTTTCACTATATTCATGAAGCTCTAGTAGTGCTAACTCTAATGTTTCTGTCGAACTTTCCGGCCCAATAGACTGGAATAAAGAGCTTATATCTTCATGGGAAATTTTTATTCCTTTATTATTCATTACTTCCTTCTTTAATTTTGCTTTTTTTATTGCAGATGCTAGTTGTCGTTGTAAAGTTCTTACTGTAGGTACAACAAAATCAGTCTCGAAAGAGTCCTTTTTCCTACTTTGAGCATATTTCTCTTGTATTATTTCCCATTTTCTTGTCTGGTTTATTGATCTGTCTCCAATATATTTGAATGGTTTTATTTCAAATATGAAATAGAGTAATAGCCGAACATTTTGGATGGAGAGTTTACTTCTTCCATTATTCCTTAAAACCACAGAAGAGGAAGTAGGTGTAGATGCATTTGAAATATCTAGAGATTGATTAATATTATTATCCGTACTAATATTTGAAAGAGACTCATTCGTTGTTGTTTCAGATTGTATTGATATATGAGGGTTTGTATCATCATTACTACCAATGGTATGCTCATCCTCTTTTCCAATGCAACTAGGGTTGGAGTCTGACTGGAGTGGGTCACCAAGTCTTTCCATCTTACCAAAATCACTCAGCTCCGTTATAATCTTAGCCTTTGACGAAGTTTCCATGAGGTAAATATATTTTAATCAATATGTACAAAAAATTATCTAGTTGCGAACTAAAAAATAAATTAGATTATCGTGGATTAATTATTTAATTATTATTTACTTTTAGTTATATAAAGTAGTACTAATTCAAATTAAAACCAGCTGCAAAAGAACTAGTGATATTCTTAATTTCCTCTATTGATGCAATTAAGGGTTTCTCACTTTGATAGTTAACGGAGGAATGCAATTTGGAAGCGTAAGTAGAGTCAAGAGTTTTGAATTTATCATACGTATTTTCAGTATCCTTACTACCAAGGGTAGGCCAATTTTCTTTAGCAAAATAATTTGAGCTACCACCAGGTGCATACGATAAGACACTCGCAGTATCGAAGTCATTATGAGAAATTAAAAACGAGGAACCAACTTCGAATCCTCTCTTAGAATTCCCATTCTTATTAGATTTGACATTATTCAATTGCACCATTGATAATTGTAAGTTTGAAAGGGGACCATCAACTAAACAGCCCTTTTCTCTAAAATGTACCAAAAGGTGATTCCATAAAGCATTTCTACACAACGCCCTAGGGTTTCCCAAAATAATCAAACCAAACTTAGCTCTTGTAAGGGCTACATTTAATCTTCTTGGATCACTCAAGAAACCAATAATTTGCAGATCATTTGCTCTGACACAACTTAATATAATAAAATCTTTTTCCCTTCCTTGGAAGGCATCGACAGAGGTGACTTCAACTTCCATATATTGATCTTTTTTATCCGCCAATGTACTATTCATAGACATATACTGTAAGATATATGCTCTTTGACCTTCATATGGGGTTATAACACCAATTTGTTCTGGTTTTATATTATCTTTAAATAATCTCGTTATAATTCTCTCTACGTTCATAGCTTCCACCCTATTCAAAAATGAATTTCCACTACTAGAGATTTCTTCTCTTCCATAGTTTGCCCAAAACATCATTGGAATGTCTGAAACTGGCCATGGAAATTGAGAATTTTCAATTATACGTTGCTCACTAGTGACACCATTTTGTAACGATCCTTCATAAAACATATTAGAAGGAAATTCTGATAAACAAGGATTCATTCTATATTGAACCTCCAATCTAATAGGTACATGTCCAAGTAAAACCAATCTTTCAAACAAAGATTGCTTAAGACCAGCATCACCAGCCTTCTTATCGAGGATAACAGGACCTAATTGTTGATGATCTCCAACTAATACTACTTGTTTTGCACCTTTAACAATTGGAATCAAAACTTCAGGCTCTGAAGCTTGTGTACTTTCATCAACTAAAACAGTTCTAAACTTCATATTGGATAACCTTTTATCTCCAGCACCAACACATGTACAACAAACAACATCACATTTATTTAAGATTTTCATTTCAGCATTCCTAACTAGTTTGACCAAAGATTTCAGATCTGATTCAGATAATTCACCTAATTCCGTCCTTAATTTAAGAAGCTTTTTAAGTTCACCTTTTGCTGTCCTATTAACAGTGTTGTGCAATGCCAAATGGCTAACTGAACTTTCTACATCTTCTCTTGATTTAGCAGTTAATCTTACTACCTTTAGGCCCAATGTATCCAATTTAGCCGCTAAATGATCAACAGCAACATTTGAAGGAGCACACACTAAAATTTTTTCTTTGTTGATTTTACATAAATGATAGACAATAGTAGCAGAAGTTACTGTTTTACCAGTACCAGGGGGGCCCTGAATTAAAGAAAGTGGTCTTTGCAAGACAGAGCTAACGGCATTAGTCTGGGAAGAATTTAATTCGGTAAGATTGGGATGGGATAATTTAATAGGTAATTTAAGATCAAACTCAATAGGAGCAACATCATGTCCTAATAACTTATGATATAAGTAACCAGAAACAGATTTACTATCTAATGCAAACTCCTTCATAGCAACTTGTATCCTCTCATAAGAAGTACCTTTCCATACAAATTCGGCGGTAAAACCAGTAGTCAAATTAGTGGGAGGTGTTATTTTGGATGGATTTAATTCAAGAGTAAATTCTTCTTGATAGGCATTAGGTAAACGTACAATATAACCATTACCTTCCCATGGCTCTTGATTCATTCCATTATATCGAAGGATAATTTCATCACCAACAGCTACTTTGAGCTCATTACTCTCAAACGTAGACAAAGTGAAAGAAGCCAAATGCCTATTATTTAAGCCTAACGCCCATTTCACCTGAATATGCTCTAATGCTTGTGATTCCTTCAAATTTTTATCATAATCAGCCTCTAATTTTACTAAAGGAGCGAAGGATCTTTGATATTGGAAGGCATCATTGTACCTCATTAAAATTGGAAGAATCTCTTCCTCATCATTATCTTGATTTTCTATATCCTCTATAGTGGCATCTCTGTTTAATCTCCATTGTGCTTCCAATTTAGATATTTGTTGGTGAGAAATAACCTTAGCATTTAGCATATCATCTTCAGATGGCTCCGATGCTACCCAAGGTAAAAATTGCCTATCTTCAATAAGGGCTTGCCAGTGACTTGTATCCCAGTTAATATCCTTAGATTGTGCACAAGGTAAACGACATAGTATTACAACTACAGATTCTTGCTTTGCATTAACAAAACCTAAAATAAAAATATTTTTGTTACCACAGTTGTAGCATTCTAGAGTTGTGTCGCCTAAATCGGAATTTTCATGTAAAGAGACCATATTATGCCTGGCCATTACTAAATGGGTGACAATATGTGATCCACTTAAGTTTGACTTAGAATTACAAAACCACTTATTACATGTATTGCACTTAACAACACAATTTGGAGAGTGAATCCCACAATAGGAACATGCATGCTCGGGCAATTTATCATGAAGCTCATCCATTTCGCCATCAAATGACTCAATACCTTCATAATCATCGAATTTATGATCATGTTGCTGACTATCTAACTCATTTGAGTGGGCGTAAAAATCTTGAAACATGACGTTACTCATCGTAAATTACTTTAATATAACCACTTAGGTATCTTGATACAGGTATTAAAATGAAAATGTATAAATATAGATGTTATATCGGAGATTCACGATATTAACTCATTAAACAATAGTTTCAACTTCTGTATAATCTCTAAATATTATGTATCGTATTTCTATGTTGGAAAAAAACTTAACTTACACAAAATCATAAAATTCTGGTGATGTTACAAAAACCACTCAAATTAAATCTAACTATATATTTCTAATGAAGATTAAAGCCATTATGTATACTTACAATATATATTGGAGAAATTATATATGAACCAGAAAATATTAGAGAACTATTAATTTCGATGAAGAATAGACTTTCTTAATTGATAAAAACCATTAAGAATCCTAATCAAGGAAAAAATCATTTCGAAAATTATCAGCTTTATGATTCTATTGGAATCTATTCTCATTTATATTGTGACAGGGTGACTTGTAGGAAGTTTTTTATCTTATTATTTGCAATTAGCCGGTGTTACACAAAACGAGCATTACGCGTTATTTTTCTCTTTATTATCAAGTAGATAATCAATTGACGCTTAACTAATTGATTAATATCGTTTAATTTTATTGTCTCAGGTGCTATAATATATAGCAGATATAAATAATAGTGGGAGATTTAACTATAGAAACAAATACTTGAAAAAGATTTTCATAGCACTCTGACAAATAAATAATGAGTTTCAAATCGCCCTTTCACAAGGCTTTGTCAAAGAATAAAGGTGAATTCAACGGTGCAGACTTGTCTGTCTCCTCAGACTCAATAAATTGGATACATCTGCATCTTCTTACCATTAGTGCCAAAGGTCAAATGATATCCTCTGATGAGAATGGTGGGAGTTTTGTATTGTTACAGTCCCTCCAGTCGTGTTACGTGCAAGTCTTTCCTAATTTATCAAGCAAAAACCAACAACAAAACTCTAAATCATCCAAGAAAAAGTTCAATAAGGCTAATGGAACCAATGATGCCAATGGAGACGAGCCTCCAGTAGTATTTATAAAGACTTATGACAATGAAAAGCTCTACATACGAATACCGTCCAAATCAAAATTTTTAGGTATTCTAGCTAGTTTGGTAGTATGGCAGTCTCTTAAACCACAAGGTCTAGTAAAAAAGTGGTATTGTGAAAATAAAGTTGACAGATCCACTATCACTAGTGTCCCCCACGAGTTACTCGTTTGTCGCTGTAAAATTTATGGCCCCGTTACTTCCAAATCGAAAAATATTAAAACTGTGGCTGGTCCTAAAGTACCGATTTATGAACCAAAACTTGAGTTTCAAGATGTATTATCAAATGATAACTCCATTTCAAATAGTAACGTTCCAAATAATCAGAATGATCATATAAACGAAGGTTGGTTCTACACTATGGCTGTTTTAAAGTCTGATGGTTCCTTGAATTTCTTAGCAGAATTGGATGGAACATTGTTGTACTCCATTGATATGAAATCAATCATGGCATCGGAGATAAGGCAAATGCACCATTCTATATTCGAGAATTCAAATGTTTTATTTATTGGCCAATTGAAAGAATTAAGATATAACAATCTAATGAGGTCGACTAGCCCAGTAGACAGTCTTTTGAATGCATTTTTGACAAGGGATGGAAAAGTGATCAATAGTAATAGAAGGATATTGATAGAATTCCCATTGCATATAGATTTGGAAGATTGGTTTGTGGGGTTGAATTACTTCTCGAAAAGGGAATATATTGGCTCTTATATGGAGAGTTATACATTTCCAAAATCTCAAGATCAAGAAGTATCTGAATCTAATAGATTTGAAAAAGAAAGTTTTAGAGTCTCCAAAAAGGTTTCTCTTGATATTATAGAGGCTAAGTTTGATGAGGAAGTTGTAAAGGATCCTAATAGTAAGATTTATGCGGAAGTTGTGATGTGGGGTTTACCATGGGCAAGAACCGTAATTGTTAATTATTCCCAAAATCCATTCTGGAAAGAAGAATTTTCAACTGATTTACCTATTCTGACTCAAATGATTCATGTTTTAATAAAAAAATGTTCTTATAATGGTTCTGGATACCTGGCAGGTGACAAGGTTATCGGAAAAGTTTATATTACACCTGATATACTAAGTAAGAAAATTAATGCTGCCTCAACAATGATGGCCACTTCTATTTCTGGAAATCTCATGAATAATTCACCCCTAATTGATCCTAGCGGTACCACAAACAATGATATTGTACGCCTATCTATCTATGACTCTTCTAATATACCAATAGGAAAATTAGTATTAACAGTTAATTTGAGAGAATCACACATATTATCCCCATCTAATTTTAAAGTACTTGAAAATATGCTAGCTAACGCCCCAATGAAGGACTTAATTAAATACTGTAACAAAAATGTCCCTACAACCGAGTTCGAATCTGTTAGTTTAATGTTATTAGACATATTTCAAAGTTTAGGAGTAGAAGACCAATGGTTTAAGTCATTAATGGAGGAAGAGTTGGTTAATGTTGACAAGATGACTAGGAAAAATTATGTGACTAACAAGAGACTAAGTGACAATGCTGCTACTTCGACTACTACTTCTTCCAGTAATAATGTTTTCAATACCCTATTCAGAGGTTCTTCTATTTTTTCAAAATCTTTAGAGAAGTATAATTTGAGAGTTGGTCAAGAATACTTAGAAAAAGTTTTTGGTGATTTTTTTGCAAGGATTTCTGAAGAGGAAAAAAACTGTGAAATAGACCCAAGATATATTAGGTCTCAATTAAAGGCAATGAAAAAGGGATTAAATTCTAATGACTCAGATTATGACAGTGATTCTGATGACTTAGATTCGGATGAAGAGGAAGAATTAGAAGAGCAAGTTAAGATTACAGTTGATAAAAATTTCAATAACTTGTTAGGTTATATTGAAGATATCTGGAATAAAATTTATATAACGTCGAATGATTTACCCCAACAAATTAAATTACAACTCAAGAACTTTAGAACAAAAGTTGAATTAGCTTGTGATCCAGAAGATAGAATCACAGCATTAAATTGCTTAAGTGCATTTATATTTTTGCGTTTTTTCTGCCCAGCTATATTAAACCCAAAGCTTTTTTATTTAACTAAGAATCACCAAACAGGAACAACTCAAAGGACTTTAACATTAATGGCTAAAATCCTTTTGAACCTTGCGAATAGACAAGAATTTTCCCCGCATAAAGAACCTCATCTAGTAAGACTAAACGATTTTTTAAAGTCTAACCAACCAAAAGTATATGAATATTTTGACAGGATTACGGATCGTAAGAATGATTTCAATGAAAAGATTTTGCAACTTAGCCATGAGATGAAAAGATTTGATTTGGGATTAAGTGGTGATAAAACATCCAGTGAATTAGTGACAACACCTTACCTAATTGATAAATATTTAAGATTGACAGAGTTGATCAATTTACTTGAGTTTAGAAAATATAGTCATACCAATTCTAATAGTGCATTAACTTCGAGTTCATCTCAAGGCACTTCAAATACAATCGGAAATAATATAGATGTTGTAAATCAGAATGATATTTATCCAGGAAGTAAAGGGACTTCAGATATCAATATAAGTGGTGATGTTTATCAAATAGGATCATTGGAATTTGAAAAATCTGAGTTTTTAGATCTTGTGGGTAACAATGAAACTGAGGGGTTTATTAAATCCTTATGCAGAAGCAATGAAAATATTTTTTCGTTTATCACTGCAAATATTACGCTTAAGGACCTTCAGGTACAGAGTACTAATTTAATGTCAAGAATAAAGGAAGTGGAGAATTGTTTAGAAGATGCCGAATATCCCGAAAATATATCGAATGAAGAATATTGGGATAAATTTACTAATGATTGTATTTCAAAATGCTTCTTCGATACACAAAGAAATACCTTAGTGTATTTTGAAGAAGACCAGGTTCCTCCACCTCAGTACAAAAGATTACTGGATAACTTAGTCTCAAGCTTGAAATTAAAGTTCCTGGAACAAAAATCTCTAATATATAATACAGATGCGTCTTCCCAGCAAAATTCTATTTCTTTATCATTTAGTTCTAATAGCTTGAATCAGTCTATGAAGTCAAAAAACCCATTCAAGAAATGGCTTAAGAAGAACTAGATTATAGATATATATCTAATCAATTATATAATTATTTAATTCATAATGTGTCACGTGATATATATTTACCTTTTGTGCAACGTAATCTCTTGGACTCGTTCATTGTGAAGCAAAATACAGCAAAGGAAAACAAGCAAGCTGTTATCAGAAATAATCAAGGTAAAAACCTGAATTTTGATTTGCATAAAATGACAGTAAGTGAACAAGAACTTTTAGCATCATATCCTCAAATATGCAAGCCAACTGAGCAGACTGGATTTACTTCCAATTTGACAGACGAGCAACAAGGCTGTTTGAAGAGATTTCAGTTAGAGTTACAAGCTGAAGGTTATACTGAGAGATTAGATGACGCTTCAGCTTTGAGATTCTTAAGGGCTAGAAAATTCGATGTTGTAAAGGCTAAGGAAATGTTTATCAAGTGTGAGAAATGGAGAAAGGAATTTGGAACCAACACTATTCTTGATGATTTTGAGTACTCTGAAAAGCCTTTGGTCGCTAAACTATACCCTCAATACTATCATAAGACTGATAAGGATGGTAGACCAGTATATTTTGAAGAATTAGGTAAAGTTAACCTTACCGAAATGTTGAAAATTACCACACAAGAAAGAATGTTAAAGAACTTGGTCTGGGAATACGAAGCATTTACAAACCACAGATTATTGGCTTGTTCCAGAAAGGAGGGATGTTTGGTTGAGACTTCTTGCACTATTATGGACTTGAAGGGTATTTCTCTTACTGCCATTTCTCAAGTTATCGGCTATGTTAGAGAGGCATCTCAAATTGGTCAAGACTACTATCCGGAAAGAATGGGTAAATTTTACTGTATTAATTCTCCTTTTGGCTTTTCAACTGCTTTTAGATTGTTCAAGCCTTTCTTAGATCCTGTTACTGTCTCAAAGATCCATATTTTAGGCTCGTCATATTCCAAAGAGTTATTAAAGCAAATACCAGCTGAAAACCTTCCAACTAAATTTGGTGGTAAATCTGATGTAACTGATCAGGAATTATACTTAAATGATTATGGTCCATGGAGAGATCCAAAATATGTCGGTCCTGAGGGTGAAGCTCCAAGAGCATTTTAATAGATGATAATTCACTAGTTTTAATTGTAGAGTTAACTTCTAGAGTTATTTTTTTTTCTAATTAGTTGACACAGGATACCTTGCTTTTTTATATACTATATAATAAATGCAATCTTAATACTTCAAATAAAATAGGAGTTAATTTTATTATAAAAATTTTGTATAAGACAAATTATTAAAGTTTTCCTGTAATCCATTGTTCTTTTGTAGTAACTATACAGTTGATAGCCACTTGTAAAAGTCCGGTATATAAAATGCTTCCGAACTTCTCTTTAAATACGAAAAAAATAGAGATTAAATTGATAACTTTTTTAGCCCATTATTTTACAACAATTATGCTATTATTAAATTGTATATACATAATAGCATTAATATTAAAGGTTAGTGCTAAAACACATACATTCAATTTTAATACCACCTATGTTGATGCAAATCCTGATGGGATCTTCGAAAGAAAAGTAATTGGAATCAATAATGAATGGCCAATTCCAACAATTAGGGTCAAAAGAGATGATAGAGTAATAATTCACCTTACCAATTTATTGCAAGTAAACACATCATTACATTTTCATGGTTTGTTCCAAAAAAATTCTAACGCTATGGATGGGCCTGAGTATGTTACCCAATGTCCGATAGCACCCGGACAAACATTTACTTATAATTTCACTGTTCCAGATCAAGCCGGTACATACTGGTATCATTCACACTCGGGTGCTCAATATAGTGACGGTTTAAGAGGATTATTTATCATTGAAGATGATTTGCCATTTAACTACGATGAAGAAGTAACTTTAACTGTAAGTGATTGGTACCACAAAAGTAGTGGGGAGATAATGAAAAGCTTTTTAAATAGGTATAATCCAACAGGATCCGAACCTATTCCTCAAAATACATTATTCAATGAAACTAAAAAGAGCATATGGTCAGTTAAACCAGACACTACTTACTTTTTGCGTATTGCTAATATGGGAATGTTCACCTCACAATTCTTATACATAGAAGACCATACATTCATTATTGTTGAAGTTGATGGTGTTTTAGTAGAGCCGAAGGAAGTTGACTACTTATATGTCACTGTTGCTCAGCGTTATGGTGTATTGGTTAAGACCAAAGAAAACACAGGAAAAAATTTTAGATTTATCAATGCTATGGATCAGGAAATGCTAGATAGTATCCCAGATGACTTGGAAGTCATTTCTACCAATTGGGTTGTCTATGATGAAGAACATGATCTTCCAAAATCTCTTTCAATTGATTACGATAAATTCGTCAAGTCGTTAGATTCATTTGATGATTTTGAATTGGAAACTTTAGCCAAGACACCATTATTAAGCGAATCTGATTATAGAATTACGCTCACATTTGAAATGGATAACTTGGGAGATGGTATTAATTATGCCTTCTTTAATGATATCACATATACCCACCCTAAGGTGCCAACATTAATGACTGTACTTTCTAGTGGAGAATATGCTATGAATGAAAAGGTTTACGGCTCTAATACAAATTCATATGTCTTACAAGATAATGAAATTGTAGAGATTGTATTGAATAATAATGATGCCGGGAAACATCCTTTCCATTTGCATGGTCATGTCTTTCAAGTTGTTGCAAGATCCCCAGAAGGAGAAGAAGATGATCCATATATCTACGACCCTACCAACACTACTGATCATGAACCGGAGTTCCCTATGATGCGTGATACAGTTATGGTTAATCCATTTGGATATGTTGTTCTTAGATTTAAAGCAGATAATCCAGGTGTTTGGCTTTTCCATTGTCATGTAGATTGGCATTTGGAACAGGGTCTTGCGATTACATTGATTGAGGCTCCTCTTTTAATTCAAAAGCACCAGATCCTTCCATCTGATCACCTCGATACTTGTACAGCATTAGATATTCCATATTATGGAAATGCGGCTGGTAATTTTGGTGAAAAAGAAGAAGACTGGATGGATTTAACAGGAGAAAACTTACAGTTTGCTGAATTACCTCCAGGATTTACTCCAAAGGGTTATATAGCCATGGCATTATGTACCTTTGTTGCACTTTATGGTGTGTACACTATATACAGATACGGGATGGAAGATATCACTACTGATGAGAGTGATCATTTAATTCACAAGCTTTACGATATCTTGGACAAACATATTCCTGAAAATGAAAGAAATGAACGCACAGCATTGAGTGCTGTTGAAATTACGGAACCTGCTCAATAGTTCATATATGCAGATTTGTTATAGCAAATAATGTATTTTACTGATAATGAATATCTTCTATTTTTGTGTAATATTTTATTGATATGGTAAGTAAAGTATGAGTATGTGCTCCTCGATGTAGTTGTAATCAGTAAAGCAACAAAATTAGAAATGTCTCTGTTATTTGAATGGGCTTTTGGAAAGAAGCTTACCCCTCAAGAGAGGCTTCGAAAGAATCAGAGAGCTTTGGAAAAGACGCAACGAGAATTAACTAGAGAGGTCACCAAGTTAGAACAACAGGAAAAAAAGCTAATTAATGAAATCAAGAAATCAGCAAAGCAGGGCCAAATATCCAGTGCTAAAATCCAAGCAAAGGACTTAATTAGAACAAAAGGATATATCAACAAATTCAACTCTATGAAGGCACAATTACAAGCCATTTCGTTAAGAATTCAGTCTGTAAGATCTAATCAGCAAATGGCAATGTCTATGAGGGATGCGACGAGGTTACTTGGTGGTATGAATAAATCAATGAACTTGCCTCAGTTATCTCGAATAGCTCAAGAATTTGCTAAGGAAAATGATATGATGGACCAGAAACAGGACTTTATGGATGATGCTATTGATGATGCTATGGCTATGGACGAAGATGAGTTAGGAGAAGATGAACAAATTGATGAAATCTTGAGTAAAGTATTGGATGAAATTGGAGTAGATATGAATGCCAATCTTAAGGACACCCCAACTGCCATACATGCTCAAGGTGAAGATGCATCACATACAGGCAGGATTGCAGAAGCCATAGGTGGCTCCAACGATGAGGATGATTTACAGGCAAGGCTAGATAGTTTAAAGAAATAATTGTATAATAAACAATTATCGGTATTTGCTTTGATGGCTGCATATACATGGGAGAAGATGTTACAATATATAAATAGTATTTTTCTATCAATCTATGTACTAGATATAATCTAAATATAGTTCTTTTCAGTTAAATAAATAATAACTTGGTTGGCAGCATCTTCCACAGAAAGGCCCTCGTAATTCTTTAAGTGAATTTCTGGTTTCTCTGGTTCTTCATATGGAGCACTGATACCGGTGAATTCCTTAATGATACCTTCTCTGGCTTTCTTGTATAAGCCCTTTGGGTCTCTTTTTTCGGCGACGTCAACTGGGACATCAACAAAAACTTCTACAAATGGTAAACCATCTTTTTCGTGTAATTCTCTGGCAGTTTGTCTATCTTTCTTGTAAGGGCTAATGAAACTGGTCAAAGTCACACAACATGAATCGGTAAATAATTTAGCAACTTCAGAAATACGTCTTATGTTTTCGTTTCTATCAGCTTCACTGAAACCCAAGTCTTTATTTAAACCAAATCTGACATTATCACCATCCAATCTGTAAGAGTTGAGCCCTCTAGCAAGAAGAGCTTGTTCTAATGCACATGCAATAGTAGACTTACCACTGGCAGATAATCCAGTTAACCACACAGTAACACCCTTTTGCTTTCTGAATTCAGCACGTTCAGCATGGGTTAAATTTTCGTGCCAAGTAATGTTAGTAGCCATTTTTTATTTACGAATATATAATACTAAATATTTAAAACATTTTTAGTGAAAAAAATTGGAACATATACTAGTGGATGGAAAGACTACACAATTCCACGTGACGATAAGAAGTAGAGTGTCGTGTTGACTTTGATCAGGAAAATAACAATGTCGTGAAGTACTAAAATGTCGCTCAACTTTTCACAAAGCCAAAAAAATCTTTCAGTTCAATACTCTATAATTTGTCGAATGATATCTTAGCTGATACACAATTATTCATACTATCTGAGAATGCTTTATGAACTCTTTGCTATTTCCCGTATTTCGGATCCATTAAAAACTAACAAAGAAGCTACAAAAATTGCTTCTACTATTGGAAAATTAATTTTAAACAACAGAGGCATAATAAGAGACATTACTAGTTTAGGTGCTAAGAACTTGCCTAAAATTATTTCCAAGGATCAAGAGAGACATTTCCAAGGTTACCACTTTTTAATGAGTTTTGATGTCTCTTCTAATGTTCAAGCGGAATTATTAAGAACTTTAAGGAGAGATCCTAGAATATTGAGATGTAATATCATTAAACATGACTTAAGTGAAAAATTAAATGCAAAACCTTCATTTGAAACAGCATTAAATTCTATTCCAAAACATTAAGCATGGCCCACCCTTACTTATAAATATGTATATAGTCGTTCTACATTAAGTAAACATGCATTAACAAATATATTAAAATAAATGGCATTAGGTATTAATCATTAAAATGAGTATATTATAGCAATTATGCTAGTAAGCTTAAATTATTATGCGTTGTATAATCTTTTTATCTATTTTTATTGTATTTTGAACTTCCTGAAAGATCATAGTTAAGTTTTGACTCAGTAATTGATTGACCTCCTTGAACAGAAAGAATATCTAAGGAAGTGGTCGATGTATTGACACTCATGATATTTTCCTCATCGAATACAGACGAAGCTTCATTTTCCAACGAAGAAGTTTCAGTTTCTGGTTGGATTTCTGTCTTATTAATAGGTAATGGAAGCGCAGAACTCGATACAGAGGCAGCTTTATTCATAGCAATACTGCTTGGATTTTTTGGAACATGAGCCTTTGATGATTGTCTAGATCTTGGTAAAGTCGATAATTCAATTGGTTCATTAGTCGATGGAGTTGCTTGACTATAAAAGTAGGTAAAATTTGGAATATTATTTGATTCAATATCATTTTGGACATTAAAATTTATAGACAATGGGTCTGATTCAGCAATACTTATTTTACTGATTGAAGAATATGACCAACGACAGAAATTTTGTGGAACCATTACAGGTAAGTGAGTGTATTTGGTGTAGTTAAAAATCACGAATGATAAAACAGCACCTGCAATCAAGTCGATAAAGTAATGGTGCGTTAAATACATGGTACTCCACCATAACCAAGATGCGTAACCCCACCATACGACCTTAAATCTTGGGAATAACCAGCAAAGGAACAAAACATCCATTACAGAACAACCAGAATGTAAAGAAGGGAATGCACCAAATATTACTGGAGAATTTGAAAATGCCGTGGTGTACATGTCAATGCCTAAAATATCATCTATTCTACTTAAACCACCAGGAGAACCACTCATAGAATAATCTGCCGGTTGTAAGCCGTACAAATTTTTATACCATGGGGGGGCTGCTGGAAATAAGACTTGAACCATGACACCGAGTAAGTTGACATAACCAAATGCAAAGCCAAATGATCTCAATGATGTTGGAGGTCCAAACAAGAAGATAATTGCAGCGACAACAAATGGAGCACTAAAATGAAGTATCCCATATGGAATCCATGCAAGTATATCGAGTAAGGTTGTCGATGCACTAGCTAAAACATTAGATAAATTATCACCGTACATGATGGTTTCCATTGCTGGCAATATTTTCACAGAAATAGGAGGCTTCCATGAGTCAGGGATCTTGCCACAAGTAAAATACAAGGCTAACCATGAAAAAACTGGCAATGCATGAACAAAAAATTGTGATGTTAATGGAACCAAAAAGCAAGCAATAAATGCTAATAGTATAGGTAACTTAATGAACACTGATGCTGGGAAAATACAAAAGACAAAGAATATCACTGAGCTTAAAAAACTGAAATGAACGATTTCCTTAATCGTCCATTCACGTTGTTTAAACCTTTGTATGCTTCTGCTAATGTCTGTTTCGAATGAGAGATCACAAAGAGTGCTATTTGGATCCTTCTCCAGTAAGAAGTAATAATGAAATAACTGATATGGCTTTTGTATCACCCGTGACCTGATTATAGAACTATAACCCATATTATGTCCCCCGATTTTAGTTAACCCAAATGTATCACACAAGTAAATATTTTTAGTGAAGTTAGGTCTATTAATATACACATCGAATTTTGTAACTGGAAAAAAGAAATAAATATTTTGTGCTGTTTTGTGTAACATTAGAATATGGAGCATCCGATGTATCCTTAAGGGGTAAAGAATGATATCATTTCATAATATTTATTTATCGTAGAATATATGCTTAGCTGTAGTTATATACACCCTTCATAAATTTACGTTTGAGATGATATAACCTACTTAGTTTACTCCCTAGTTAGTTGTAACGTAAAAGAATTTTATTTCTGCAATATATGCAGTATATCCCACCTTTCCATTATTTATTTTACAGTAACAAAATAAGAGCAATTGAACGAGTTTGTGTGTAACAAGGAACGATGCCAGTTGAAGAAACAGAAAGGGAAGTTATTCTTACTCATGCAAAAGATAGCACTACCCAAGTGCGTATTTTAAAACATGGAGCTACCGTCACCTCTTGGAAACAAGGTGGAGAAGAAAGGTTATGGTTAAGTGAAGATGCTGTTTTAGACGGCAGTAAGGCTGTTAGAGGAGGAATCCCTCTTGTTTTCCCAATTTTTGGTAAACAAAAGAAGGAAGACCACCCAACATTCAAATTACCCCAACATGGATTTGCTAGAAACTCAGAATGGGAGTTTTTGGGCCAGACAATTGAAGATCCATTGACAGTTCAATTTGGATTAGGACCAGAAAACGTTGATCCAGAATTATATAAATTATGGCAGGATGGAAAGAATAATTTCACTTTGATCTTATCGGTTACTTTAGGTGACGATTACTTGAAGACCAATATTGACGTCGAAAACAATGGAAAGGAATCATTTGAATTCAATTGGTTATTCCACACTTATTTCAGAGTCCCTGATATCACTGATGTATTGGTTAATAATTTGGTTGATAATAAATGTTACGATCAATTGTTAGCTGAAAACTATGTTGAAAAAGCACCAGTCCTTTGCTTCACTGAGGAGTTCGACAGAATTTACCAACAAGTCAATGAAAAGTTGACTATGCAAATAATTAGATTTGGTAAGGTTTTAATGAATGTCCAGAGAGAGAACTTACAAGATTCTGTCGTCTGGAACCCTTGGATCGAGAAATCTAAAGGTATGGGTGATTTTATGCCAAAAGATGGTTACTTGAACATGTTATGTATTGAGCCGGGACATGTTTCTGATTTCGTGAAATTAGGAGCTGGCGAAACATGGAGTGGTGCCCAAATCTTAAAACTTGGAGGCGAGATCAAAATCCAAAGTAACATATATTAGTGTATATACTTGAAAAAGGAATAAAATGTTTGTTAGAATCAATGAAATTTTTCTTTAAATTTCTGAAATCTATTCAATGATTTCTGTGATGAAGATATCGTAGGTTTATTATATAAGGAGAATGGTTCTGGTATTGTAACATTTGTGAATTTATGTGATGTAGACAGTGGAAGTTGTGTTCCCAGTTTAAATGAGCTGGATTTTATACTAGAAATGCTCTTTGATGAACCCGAGTTAGGAAATGCTTGATTTGACTTGGAACTAAACTGCAGCAGTAGTTGTCGCCTTGACGGTTCTCTAAAAACATTTTGGTAATCTCCATCTATATCCATCGCATACAAGGATGAATTTCGGAAGCTTTCATTCGGATGATCTTTACTCGTGGTATCCTTCTTGATGAACATATCAGATGATTTATTTTGAAAATTAGATATGGATTGTTTCTTTTGCAATTGAGGTATAGATGATTTCTTCTGCAATTGAGGGATAGATGGTTTCTTCAGCAACTGGTGAATGGAAGACTTTTTATGCAACTGGTTTGTAGAACTAACATATTGTTGTTGTGAACATGAATTTTTCATTTGTAACTGAGATACGGAAGATTTCTTCTGTAACTGGGGTATTGAAGACTTTTTCTGCAATAGTGGAATAGAATTTTGCTTCCGTATTTGAGGTGCGGATTGTTTCTTTGATAATATGGGACTAGAACTTTCTCTATATTGTATACCTTTATGTGGCAGCTTTACTCCTGCCATTTCCAAGGATGATGTACGAAGCTTTTTACTTGGAGCTACTGGTTTCAAGAATACGGTATTATCGTCGCCCTCTTTCAAAAGTTTGTTTAGATTAAATGACTTCTTGGATGGACTCAACTTCTTTATTGGGCTGCTTAGAGGTTGGTTTGATATAGGTTTAGAAGGATTTAAATTTAACACCTCCTCTGGTCCATTAAGCGTTTTCCTTCTTTTCGTTACTGAGGATATATCAAGATATGCATCTCTTTTCCCTAAATCATTTTCTGTCGGCTTTTTTTCAATCACATTTTCTGTTCGTTTTAATAAAGTATCCAGTATTTTAAAGCTTTCATGTTTAGTATTTTGGGATTCTCTTCCATTAGAGCATCTTCTAGCGGCATAATGACTCGAAATACTTTCCATATTATTAAACCTTGATCTATGAATCCCACTATACCGTTTATTTCTTCTTATTATGGCATTATTAGATGTATCTTGACTAGTTGGTGACTTAATTAACTTCGATATTTCATTTGCTCTCATATTTAATTCATTAAGTACAGTATTGGTCAATCTTTGGGAGTATCCTTTATCTATCATTGAGTCCATGATATGCCTTGGTGAATATATTTCATCTAGTTTTGGGTATATTGGGGATGTTGCACCAGGTGAATCTAATCTTAGGTTTTTAATCTTCTTTATGGGAGTAGATAGTTCCATACTAGAATTTTGCTCCTGAAATGAACCAGGTACTTCCACATCCATTAGATTAATTTACTTAGTCAATATAGAAATGTAAAATATAGAATAAAGATCTAGCATAACTACATATGTTTTAAAAATGTTCTAATCGATTAGTTTTCCAAATTTGGTAAGGAAGTAAACACCATTAGGTCAAAATGAAAATGCGGTATATAGGCCATTTTTCCAGCTACTTTTGGATAATCATTGGTAACGAAGTTGCCATGTTTAGAGATGTATCAAGAATAATACTATGAATATATATTTGAAATGTTGAACTTCCTAACTATAGATAAAATTTTCCTTTCAATGTCACTTTAACTTATAGCCAAATTAAGAAAAATGAGTTGCAGATCTTCCTATGTAAACTAAAACAATGAAAAAAAAATTAACTAAATACTCAGGATCAGTCTATTATAATAAGTCAATCAATATGTATTATAATATGTAGCAAAGAATGTCTACTTATTTAATCACAACTTTGTTGATGGTTATAAAATCGTGCTAGTTCTCAATTTAAACGCATAACCTCCTTATCCTAAAGTCTATTCCGGCTCTGGCCGCTTGAATGGTGAAACCAAGCAATGCTCGGTATTCATTTCCATCACGGACTACATTGACTCGATATAACTCGGTATTCATTTCCATCACGGACTACACTGACTCGATGCAACTCCGTTCTCCATTTACAACTCCCGGTGTATCAAAGTCCGACAAAGTCACATGACCTATGATTAGTTGCTGTGTTGCATGTACCTGTTTTTTCCTCAATCACCCGATGACCATCATTGACACATATCGGATAAAAGGATGTCCGGTATATAACATCATCGTATTGCTGAATTGGGTCAGTTTAAAGAAAATTCTCCAAGAATAGACGTTATAATCTCCTTAGATTTACACACGGCAGGCTCTCAGCCGGCAGAATTATTTCCCAAGACTCAAATTAATGAGTCGTACGGGGTCCACCGCATATGTTTTCTATGTAAGTGAAATTAATTTATCGTTGAGGAGGATTTTATTTAAAAATGCAACTACAATATGGTTCATATTTGAAGATTAGAAACTTCGCCAAGTGTAATACTTAATATCCTATTATAATAGTTGAGTGGAGCAATAGCTTTTTGGGGTTAAAGGTAATCATCGTGAGAGGAGATTTTACATACAGGAATCTGTGATCTCGTTAGGCGGAGTCTCCGAATTCCGATAAAACAACGCACTATATACAGAGTAAATAAGGCGGCGACCAAACAGTAATACTTCATGTGATCCAAAGAATCGCCTCTTGGATCTTCAATGGGGTTCGCGTTCTCCTCGCTCTACGGTACTCTGATATGAGACTAATATAGTAATGAATTTGTATTACAGTTTATATAGTTAACTCATATATACATATTATTGAAGTTTCACCTATGAGTAATAGATTATGAAACCACAGTTTACTTTTCTAGATGTAAAGTCGTATAGTAATGCGAATATAAAGAGATGGCGTTGCACTTGTTCCGAGATTTTCCGTTTCTATTTTCATCGTCCTTTGTCACATTGAGACTTATCGCACCCGAGGTTTTCCTAAATAGAGGAGATTATGACTATTGAGTCTTTCGGATGTAAGTTCCAGGGAATTGGGGAAGCCTGTAGCAGTCGGTATTGTAAAACGTTGAGAAATATAACAAGCTCCAAGAGGACGGTGAGACCTCGTTATGGAAGAGAAATACTTGGCTATATATAACAGTACTGATCCAAAAGTATCCTAAATTGAATGAGTAAAATCTAACGTTGGGGACTTTTTTATGTGCGTCAACAAATTCGGACTAATGTCGGAGGTTTAATAATCTCACCAATACCGGATACCCCAGGAAATTATTCCGTAATGGAAATAGAAAAATTTGCAGTTATATAAATTAGATTAATTCCTTGTGTAAGTGAGGGGCATTTCTAGTATAGAGTTATTATATAGATTTGAAGATGATATCAAACGACTTATTATCATATTCAATCATTCACGGAGGTAATAAAGTTGTACCTGCTATAGGAAAACAACTTCCACCTCTTTTAATGAAGGACCTCCCACCACCAATAGATTATCGTGGGAAAGGAAGTATAAGACTTCCACCATTAAATATAAAATCTGGAGGGACTTTGAACTTACCTACATATACATTAACTGAAAATAACTTGATGCATTTAAGAAGCACCTATAATGGCGATGAGACTAATTCAAATCCACCTTCATTAACATCAGCCAGTTCAGTGTGCTCAGCTTCACCACTATCATCACCTAATTTATCGCGTACTGATTTAACTCAAATTCCTGGCGATAATGATTCATCTGTAAAGGTTAAAAGAAGACAAAGATTGGGACCATCGTGTGACTCTTGTAGAGCAAGAAAAGTTAAATGTAACGCTGAAATTGAGGTTTTATGTAAATCAGAGGATAACACAATTCCTATGGATAATGAAACAATAAGCAGATTTTCTGAGGCAGAAATTAATGACTTAATTTTCAATGAGATTCCTATCATATATGATAATTCTACAAATATAATTAAGACAAATAACAAGATTATAAAATTTAAACGTTGCAGTTCTTGTGTCTCAAAGCACTCTACGTGTTGTTTTTCTAAAGGATTTACTAAGGAAGATATTATGATAAATAAAAAGTCATTTAATGGTGTGAAGACATCTTCTATCATTAGAATTGAGAATGCATCGAATTGTAAGAAATTGAAAGCTTCAAAGATCGTGAAAAAGAAAGCTGCAGTGCCTAATGGTTCCACAAACTCAAGAAAGAGCTCCTGTACCTCCTGTAGAAAAAGAAAGGTTAAATGTGTATATAATGATATACTACACAAATGCGAAGGCTGCTACAAGAAAAATCACGAATGTTCCTTTGAAAGTGTAACATTCAAATCAAACCATATTGTAAACAATAGCATTAATAATTAGATAAAGATCATAGAATGGTATTAAGGTTAAATGGAGGATTTAACGGGTTAATTTTTCATATATTTGGGTTAGGTTTATATACAGACTATAATATCTATTAATAATAATTTACTTCTCGTTTTGTAAAAAGACTGTAAAACTTTCCGCTACTTTTAGCATGATAGGTAGTAAAAGTGGTGGCTCAACAAGGAATTCATAATTCAACTTTATAATATGAGCAGTTGATTTCGAATGTCTAGTTTGAGTTTCAAATTCATCTATTAACTTGAAAATTATTTCAAATAGTTTTTTATATTTTAAATTTTTGGCATTTAAGTTGTCTTTCATAGAAATGCTAATTAAATTCTGCTTGCTTTTACTAAATTTGTTGACTTTAAAACTGATATTGATCATAATCTTATCTTTGAAAATTTTCTTCAAGGAATTATTATTTGTATAATTAAGGTAAAACACAAACTGAAATAAGTTAAGGTATGGCACCTTCAAATCATAGTTTAATTTACTTAATTCATTAGGCAAAGATCCACGGAATTCTTTTATTTTTTGCTTCACTGCGTCATGTGTACTAAGGATTGGCATTATTTCCTTTAGATACCTTATTATTCCTAATATAATATTTTCATTGACTTCATCTTCAAGATATCTGTTTAAGTAAATCAAAATCAAGTCTAAATCAGTAAACGTATTAAATTTCTCGTTTGATTTATCTTTGTATAGTTTTATAGTCTCATTAGCATTATCAGGCATTTTGATCACCAAATTATCCAAATGTTTATCGATCTTTACAGTAATTTCATTGTTTGAATTACTAATTACTTCAAGATTATTCTTATTAAATTGGTCTAAAATCTTAATGGTCTTTTGCAACTTGTTTAAATCATTGAAAATATTTTCTAGAAGTTTACTGTTCAAAGTGGATGAATTTTCGTTAATATTTTGAGATAAATTTACCGTATCACTTAATTGGAAATATTCATTTTCCTCGTTAATAACTAGATTCAGGCTTAAAAAACCTTTCTTTAGATGATCTAATGGTAAATTCCTAATATTTCCAAAAAATATTAATTGTAGTTGTGTGATATTATTTTCATTGACAAGAGCAGCTTGCAAAAATAAACTACTAGATGAATTCTTTATTGGTAAAAGATTATCGTTATAAAGTATAATGGTCGACTCATAAGTCAATGACGAGGACCCTTTCTGTTTGTGATTAATGTCAATATTAAACTTGCCTAAAAGTTCATCAATTTTACCTGCCTTAATAAATCTAATTTTCCTACTATGTAATTCTTCTAAAATCATATGATCGAGAATTAAATTCGAGCACATAGTTGACAACTTTAAAAAGAACTCGTAATTTAACGATTGAGATATATGCTCTAGTGTGAGCTTTTGAATCCATTGCAATTTCCAATCACCCTTTATCGATTTTATTCTTGCAACCCACCAGTCTGCTTTAGTAGTTATACCACTTATGAGACTCACTAGAAACCAACTAGATGGCCAGTTTTTTCTTCTATAAAATTGTATTTTGATGTGATTTGATCTAAATTCTTTATCAGCAAATAATTTTATTACTTCAAGATCGTTTAATTTTATGAGATCATTTGAAATCCACTGAGTAGTTATTAATTTGTTATTGATTTCATTGTTGAAAGTGTCTAGTCTTAAGGAAATGATACAATTTACTATATTAGTAATCATATCCTTCTCACTAAAAAATGCATTACGATTCAATGGCTGGGAGTTTATAATATTGGCAGTCTTATTTTCTAAAGGAGATGGATCAACAAAGTAAAAGAACCCAGTCAATGGATTAATACACAATATAGTTGATTTTTGGGAGGTGATCTTTATTGATAACTGGTTAGGATTAATATAAGAACAAATTTCAGGCTCCGATGAAAACACTTCTTTTAGTTTCTCATACAATCTTCCAACAAGTAGTTCGGAATGTTTGTTTACGATTAAGTTCAATATCAAATCTACGCTAAGTTCTTCCGACTCTTGCGATGTTCCATCTTCATTGTCTGTTATATTTTCATTACCAAATAAACCCTTAATTCCATGGTCCAAATTATACTTCCCATTCTTGAACCATCTAAAATTTAAGTTGTAGAATTTGTCAATCCCCAATTCTATAAAAGATTTCCAATTTTTGGAAAGGTAATGCGAAGACCAATAATTGATAATAATTAATGATTTTCCATTCTCATATTTAAACTGAATATTTCCTCTCCATTTAGTATTTACAGATATGTCTCTTAACTGCTTTGCAATAAGATATAATTTAAAGGAAATTGAGTACTTATGTAACAAATCATACATTCCAGACAAACCTTGGGTAGCTAACCTTTTATTTACCACCTTTTCAAGATTTTCATGAGATGATTTTGGTAACTTAGTGATTACTTTATTAAATTTATGAGTGATTAATGATGTTTCAGGATTTATTCCAAAAAAAAATTCAAAATCAATGAAATAATATGGTGATTTATGATAGTCCGTATCTTCAACTATTAGATCATTTGCTACGGTGACGGATACTTGAAACTCATTAGGTATAGTGAAGTAAATCCGACCATCTCTTATTTCATGGTTATTTATAAATCTTTCAGGTATATTGTTACTTAATGCCATTCTTGTCGAAAGTACTAAATTCAAATCTTCGAGAACTTCTAATATTCTTTCTGAAGATATTCGAGGTGATTTGATTATATTATATGATGGAAGTTGGGGCCTTCCTTTAATAAAGACTTCTAATGCAGTGATAATATCGGAATTGGGTAATTTTGCTCCAGAATATCTGTTAAGCTCATTAAGACCATAACCTAGATTTTCAAAATAAAATTCCTGGGTCCTAAACCAATTCAAAAGGTCAATTAGTTTAGAGACATCTTTAGAATTACTTGCCCATTTTACTAAAGTATAAATCTTGATAAAATCTTGTCTCAATGAAATAATCAAGTCAAGGAACTTTTTCTTTCTTGTAGAATCACTTTCTGTTTCACATGTCGTTGAAAGATTTTCTATAATAGTGACTAGTTGTTTATATGCTTCTTGTGTATAAAACTTTAATATATTTGATAATGGAATAATGTTATTAGTTACATGTGGTAATTCTGGTACATCATTATTTTTAAGTTTAGTATTCCCTTCCACATGATAACTCCCATTATGATTCTGAGATTTACCTGAAATACCATTAGGTAATGCTTCAGAAGCACTCATTTCACTTATAGCCTGATAATAGTATATCCAGCACTATTCGTTTTGTTTCTAGTACCCAAAAATTAATTTAGAGACTGCGACATTTATGACTACGACATTTACAATAGGACGCTTACGTCAGACATGCTGTGAAGGTCAATGAATTAACTCGTAAATTATATATAGTTTATCATATACAAAAAGCTTTTGGTAAGCATTTGTATATCCAGTCAAATTCTTCATGCTCGATTATTTCTAATAATGTAGTTCTTTTATCTTTTCTTACTAGTAACTTTTCAACTAATCGTTTCAAAGAGACGATGATTTTTCTGGATTCATCATCAAGGGAATCATCATCCAATAATATGTTTACTGAATACCAATCCCAATCAATCATTGCTATTCTATGGGCAACATTATTCTTGGCTCGTCTTCTTCTTATTACCGATGGCGAAACACGAGAAATATCTGGAGAAATTGGGATGAGATCAAATGGTAAACGGTTTTCCAAAATAGAATATATTAAAACACCTAAAGACCAAGCATCAGTAAGTTTACCGTTATATTTTAGACCCATTAGTAACTCAGGGGAAATATAGTCCTGTGACCCACATCTAGTAGAAAGAACTTGATTTGGTTCTTTTAGTTTTTTTGAGAGACCAAAATCTGTTAAGCAAGTAATAGGCTCATTCCAGCTATTACGGGAAAATTCGTATAGCTCCAGAAAACTATAATTAAGTAATATGTTTTCCAACTTGATATCTCTATGAATTATGTCATTTGAATGTAAGTAACAAATAGCAGCAATCACTTCAGATGTTATTCTCCTAATTAGTTTCCAGAAAATCAGCATTCTATTATATAACTTATAATTAGTAGATAAAAATTCAAATAGGTTTCCTCCCTTGCAATATTTCAAAAAGAACAACTGCTCGTTGTTTATTGATAAACTTTTACACTCTTCTTGAGTCAAAAAATCATCATCCATTTCACTTTCACTTTCCACAAGAATAGAAGATTCAATCTCCGGAACACTAATTTTTAAATTTATTTCATAGTCAAGTATTCTGATTATACATGGATGTGAAATGTTGTGCAATATATTTAATTCCCTTTTGATAAAGGATTTAAAATTTGAAGTTTCTGTTTTATCATTATTTGGTACTTGAACTATCTTAATAGCAACGCTATCATTGTTATCTACTATATTAGTTGCTTTAATCACTTTGCTAAAGCTTCCTTTGCCTATTTCTTTGTCAAATTTATAAACAGCTTTGCACTTATTAGATCTAAAAGATATTCCTTCGTACGCAGATACTTGTATCATTTCATCTGGAAAAGAAGAACTTTCTTCAGGTGAACTCTTTGATAGTTGGGGATTCGATACATATCTCTTACTAGTTCGGCTCATGCTGTCTACTAATGAACTTGTTCTTCCTATCCCGATAGGCTTATATTCTGATATTACTCTTGAGTTTCCTATAGTTGAACTATTCGGTGAATCCCTCTTTATATTACGAATCTTTTGTACATTAAAATTTAGCATACTTTCAGGTGGTGAAGAGCTAAATCTCCCAAAAGAGTCATTTCTCATAATGGGAGTTGGTAAGTGAGTGACATTTTCAAAATCAACAGTTGACAGCACACTACTAGGACTCTTACTTGGAGAAAAGGGCTTACCAAGTTCACATTCTGGTGAAGACTTCAAGTTATCATATGGCTGTGGTACATCGATTTTCAAACCAGGCGAAAGCCTCCTAGGCCCCGCCTCAACCATATACATCTTGTCGAATTGGTCATCTGTTTCCATATTTCCTTCATCCTTCACAAGATACAATCCAGGATATTGTTGCATATTTTATAATTAAGGAGATAGTTTTAAACGATATAAATTCTATTATCCACTGAGCTTATAAGGAAAGATAGATGAGATGATTGTTTTCTTTCTCCAACTTTCAAAGTAAGATAATGATTATATACAGGTCATATACTTTGAGCCGTTTGCTTCGTTGTTCGCGTTCCGTTATACATCTATATACTATAAGAACCCTTCAAGGGCTCTAAGAGCCTTTTCTAATCTTTGTATACCGACGTCATATCTTTGTTCGTCCAATACCATTTCCAGAGTTAATCTAGATAATGAGTCCACTATTTTTTCAATTAGCTGCTTTTCTCTTATTGGCAAATTTAATTGACTGAACTCTTCTCCTATGATGGTACCATTAGTGCTCTCTAACAAACTAATTAATGTTGAATAAGAGAAAGGACGTGTTGAATTTTTATTCTTTTTGGACTTAGCAGTTTTTGGTTTTGATTTTTGATTTTGGGTTGATTTCTTCACAGATTTTGCTCTTGATGGTTTATGAACTACATCATGCTCTTCTACAATGTCATAGTATTCACTATCATCTTCTACTTGATGTTGGTCCTCAAACTTAAGTGGATTTCTCATAACTTTTGGACTGCGTGTAGTAATACTAGAGTATTCAGAATTTGCAAGTTCAACTATGCCATACAGATTATTCCTTTGATGAGTTGGGGTTGTGTTTTCTTCTTGTGCTATATTAGTTTGACCTATCTGATCATTCTGTATATTCTCTGTGTTGACTTCTTTATGTTGACCTATTTCGTCCACATTCTTATAAGACTCTTCCCGTTGCAATTCAGGTACAACATTCTTCTCTTCTGAAAGTTCTTTAGCGAGTTCAAAGCTTTTTAACAGATTCTGTTCTTCTTTTCCTACTTGCACCTGACTATCTTCTTGAACTCCAATTACAGGTGATGTATGCACAACATCCTCTGTGTGGTCTGGGTTTACTTGAGAAGAGGTCCTTCTGGCTTTCTGTATATTCTCAGCACTAGGTCTTGGCGGTATGGAACTAGTAGATGCTAATCTATTTTTTTTCAAAATAGGTAGCTTAAGTTCATCGATATCTCCATGAGACCTATTTGAATGGACTGATAAAGGATAATTAGAATTGGATTCTTCGCCTCCATTAGATACATCTATAGATTCCCGATTCAGGAAATTTTCCAATTCATTTTTCTGTTTCCCAAGATCTTCAGGCATATCAATGTCTAATTTTTCCGCATTTTCTTCCTCGCCGTAGTTAACCAAATCTGTCTTCAGGGATATAGATCTAGCACTAAGCATAAGTTTATCCAAGTCATCATTAAGGTTGAGTGATTGGTGTTTTCTATGTTTAGTTGTGTTATTTAAAAACATCTTCTCTATGCCTTTGTGTAAATCGTTATTTGTGTCTAATAGCTCTGATTTAGGTCTCTTGGAAGATCTAGGAGGAATTGGTGCTTCAGTAGTCGTATTATAGCTATAATTTGGCAGTCTTCTAAAATCAGATGAACGCATTGTATTCAATTTTCTAATCGGTTGAACATCTTCCTCAAATTCACTATTTTCCTCATGTAAATCAGGATGAATTGCTTTAACATCACTAGATTCTACCACTGTTATTGAAACAGGTTCAGCAATAGACTGTTCTCGATCTGAAAACAGTAATGTTGAATACTCAGATACGTGTCTTAAATGTGGCTCAAGAAGATCTTCCTTATTAAATACAATTGTGTTTCTTTCTTCAGAATATACTGAAGAACATCCATCGCCAGAAGCTGCCACTGAATCTTGATAATTCAGAGAAGGTTGGGCTTCATTTGATTCTGAAGGAGTCATATACTCTGATTTTTCGAAAGAAAATGATGATTCTAAATCAATATTTCTTTCACTATTTACTGAATTACCTGAAGTCATTCTTAATTTATTAAAAATGGCCTTATATTGTAAATAGAATAAAGTATTTACTTATTTTGAGTGATGTTTCCAGTATTTTGAAATGTCCCAATTAGGAAATGTGATTGGTTTTATTAAAATTCGAACTCGAATGTTGACTTTCTGCATTTGATAACTTAAAATCAAATATTATTACTAAAAGAAATAACCTGTATATATTTCAGATAGTAAATCAAAATGGAACATGAATAAAAATGTATGGAGAAATGCAATAACTAAGGATTTTTTTACTAAGGAACCATTAAATTATGAAGTATATGTTGATAGATTAAAACAATTTAATAAACTCGCTTTAATTCCTACAGACTCAATTTTGAAAGATTGTATTGTAGCGGGGCGTACTCTACAAAAGGAAAATTATTTTAATAGGAATTTTCCGGTTAACAACCTGTTGCTAGGAATTGATTTATTGAAATCAAATTCGGAGGTAGAGTCAAGGATATGGAAGTTTTTAATGCACCATAAATCAGCATTTATAAATGATGATGACATTATCAGAACTTATATAGATACAAAACCACGACCATCAAGTATCGGTCATCAATTTGAGATAGTGGTAAGCAATTTCAAGAAGTCCATTGGTAAATCAAAACTTCAAAAATCTCCAGTAAAGTTGTTTCTTGAATTATTACTTGGTAACAAAGATTATTATAATTGTTTCAAACTCGTTGACCTCACTTATGCTTCTCCTGAATTTATTGATTTTAAGAAACGGGAATTATATCGAAATGTTGGTTTACTGACTTCATTAGCAGGAGTGGTGTCTTTTTTGGAATCTTTCTATATGCCATTATTTCCTTGTACCTATTGGATAGTTTTGAACTTAGGTATCTTAGGCGCCTTTTTCTGGGGGTATGTGAAGTTACACTTAACTCCGAACTTAGATCGTGTTTCTTGGAGACCTCATAATACATTATTACATAATTATCAGCAACAAGAAGTGATTATTACAATTAATAAGATCATTACTCATTTTGAAGAGCATAACGAAGTAAATATCAAAAACTATCACCACAGTGAAGTTAGAACTTTAGGTGGTTTGAATGTATTTGAGAGTAATGATTACATTCTAGAGTTACCCCAGAGTAATCAGTTAGCACATAGACAAACGTTAGAAACCGATAGGGAGACTTTAAGGTTATGGAGATTTTTCAGACTACAGCTACAAAAAAGGAGAATGGTCTTAAATGACTTAGCAGAAGAATTAATGTTTTTAGAATTTTGGCTCACTCATGGAGAGAATTTCGAGTGGGTGGAACCTGATCAAGATCCTGCAGAAATACTCAATTTAAAAATTGCTCATGATCATGATCATTAATATTATATAAAAATGTCGTCAGATGTCGTACGCAGTCATCGTATTTAATGGTTGTCTAATTAATTAAACAAAGAAAGTAAAGATAATTATGTCACATTCCAAGTTTGTAGAACTAAAAACGCCAAAGGATCTTGATATAATATCTGAGCTAAAGTTTTTGCCCGCCAGAAACCATTTATTGGTATCATCATGGGACAATAGAGTGTTATTATACGACTGTACTAATACTGATAACCCAGAGTTGGTAAGTAATTTTGAAACCAAGAACACAATTCTTAGTATAGCACATAATAATGTCAATTCAACGTTTGTGGGATGTATTGATGGATCAGTTAGAGAGTTAGATTATGAGAATATGCAAATTAGTAGAGACAATTTGCTGAATCAAGAAACGGCAGACCTGGGAAGAATAGACAAAGGTATTAATAATTTATGCGTAGTGCCCGGGAATCCTTATTTATTAATATCTAGTTCTTTTGATGGCGGATTGCTGTTAATTGATACCAGAATAAGGAAACCAATTCAATCGAGGCAACTATCATCAAAAATTTTTAAGATGGCTACTACTGATAAATATCTTACGGTAACACTTAAAGCAAATAAAATTGAAATATATGACCTTAACAATTTGCTGAAACCAATTGAGTTGAGAGAATTGGGTCTTAAATATCAAATTAATGATATTGCACCTTTTCCAAACAATGAAGGGTTTGCTGTATGTACGATTGATGGAAGAGTGTCTTTAGAATACTTTGATCCATCCATTGAAGTTCAAATGAAAAAACGGTTTACTTTTAAATGTCATAGGTCTCATGATAAATTAACTGATACAGACATTGTTAGTCCCATTAACTCCATTGCCATTCATAAGGCTTATCAAACATTATTTACGGCTGGTTCCGACGGATATTTATGCTTGTGGGATTGTGAAAAGAGAAAGCGCATAAAGTTGTATTCTAGATTTGTTACTCCTGAAAATACCCCAGAAAGTATTGTTAAAATTGACTTAAGTCACGATAATCATATTATTGCTGTAGGAACTAGCGATGATAGTTATGCCTCAACTAAGAACCTTTTGTCTGATCCTAATTCATTCAATCCTAGTAAAATTTATTTAAGGCAATTGGGTGAAAAAGAATGCATGCCCAAGTCATCTTGAAATCTCGATCAAATTAGGAAAAAATTTATTTGAAAAATAATCCATTTAAGTATTTAGGATAAATAACTTCTTTAAATTATGAGTTTTCAAAAAGCATCTCTAAACTATGAGACTTGGCTCAAAGACCAAGGATTCACTATTTCACCTAAATTAGCAATAAAGGACTTGCGTAATATAAATCAAGGAAGAGGAATATTAGCTGACGAAGATATAGAAGAAGATGAAGAGTTATTTACTATACCTAGATCTGGAGTTATAAATGTTTCTAACTGTTCTCTCATAGAAAAATACCCAGAAGCTAAAGATGAGCTTTTAAAGTTAAATCAATGGGAAGCGTTAATCATTGTGTTATTATATGAATTAAAAGTAGAACAATCTAAATGGTTAAAATATTTCGACGTACTCCCTATTCATGATTCAGATAATTATGATTTTAACCAGCTCATGTTTTGGAATGATGAAGAATTAAAATTATTAGAACCTTCATTAATTGTTCAAAGAGTTGGAAAAGACCTTGCAGAAAAGATGTACTCTAAGTTGTTCCCAGATTATGTCGCTACTGTCCTTAAAATTAAAGAGCTAGATGGAACAACCATTGAGGATTACCACAAAGTAGCTTCTTTAATAATGTCATATTCGTTTGATGTAAGTAAAGTTGAATTTATTTCTGATGATGAAGGTGAAGATGAAAATGAAGATGAAGATGAAGATGAAGATATCCAAGATGAGGTTTCGAATGTAGAAGCGGATAAATATTTTAAGTCTATGGTACCTTTAGCAGATACATTAAATGCTGATACCAAGTTGCATAATGCTATTTTGACATACAATAATAATTTACTTGTAATGAAAAGTATCAAGCAGATTAAGAAAGGGGAGCAAATTTACAATACCTATTCAGAACATCCAAATAGCGAAATTTTAAGAAGATATGGTTATATTGAACCAACGGGCTCTAAGCATGATTTTGGGGAGGTTTCCTTACGATTAATAATTGACCACTTTGTTGAGGAAGACAAGATAGATGAGCACTTCATAAAAATTTCTTTCGAGACTTTTAAGGAAATTGTGAATAATGAAGAAGATTTAGAATTAGCTGATATTGTCTTAGATTCTTATGACTGTTTTGTTAACAATGAAATTATTATAGAATTGATATTTATCATTCAAATTCTAACTATTTTAACGCAAGTGCATAAAGTAAACCCTCTTGATTCTCTAGATGATAAAGAGAGATACAATATGATTAAGAGAATTTTCATGAAATGCTATCAATTAATTGAAGTTAAAAAATTGACTAAGAAGTTTTTATCTAATTATACTGAAATTATCCAAAAACGAATTAATCAATACCCTGCTATTGCTTCTGAAGAATTTGGCTCATATTCCAATGATAGGAAAGTGTTAGCTGAATTCATTGTAAAATCCGAGTTTAAAGCATTAAATAGCTGTTTGGATATTGAGAAAACGTTCAACATAGAAGGTGAAAATTTCAGATTTATTGAAGATGAAAAACTTTTAAGAAACATTATCAAAAAGAGAAAGATCAATGACTTGGCAAAAGGTGAGAATAAAAAAAATAAAAACTAATAGATGTGTATATTAAATATTATTTATTGAATGTAATAATTTATGCTGTAATTAAATGCTAAAATAAGAATTAAAATTTTGCAACCGTTCATTCAACCAGACGTTTTCTTTACTACAATTTGCTTCGGTCTTGAAACTTCAAAACCTTTCCTAGTAGTATCGGTCTGGCTTTCTGAAGAGTTGATTTTTTTTCGAATTGTTCCAATAAAATTCGATAATTTAGGTTTCAGCTCTGTTTTAATGGTCTGGCGAGTTTCAGCCTTTGTCTTAGTCCAATTTCTAGATTGCCAAAGCTCTTGAACTTCAGGGTCTATTTCAGAGTCACAGAAATACTTATGGTAAACTAAATCCCCTTCACGAAAAGTGTAATCATTTCTCCTCCTTCTCAAATTAGAATAATATTGTTGTTTAGTAAATGAAATATCGTCGAAATCAGAATTAGTATTCAACTCGTTGTTTGTAATTTCATCCATAAATGAGAAATCATCTGAAGAGCTAGTTGAATGAGATGATTTATTATCTCTACCTTTTTGAGGCACAAGTAGCTTTTCACTATTTTTTCTGAAGTAAAGATTTTCATTGTCAACATCTTCGTCTTCTATTATTTGAGACATCTGTTTTTCTAGCATATTATACGACCTTTTAGGGACAGTAATAGGAAAATATTCAAAATCATTAATTAAATCTTCAAAATTTTCAGCTGATTCTTTCAATCCTAATTCATTTTTCATATCTTCCTTCGTTGTTTTAATAATGCTAGTTATAGTGTTTGAAACACAGTATACTAATTTAATCAAGAATATGAAAGCTACAGCACAATGCACTGCAAGTTGGGCAAAAGAGACGTATGTTCTTGCTTCTTCAGTAAAATTTAAACCACGAATGTATAAAATATTGAGAATAGCAATTAATAGTCTCGCTACTGGCATAATAATTTGTGTAGACGACCATTTTAGGCTTAAATAATACGGACGAATGAAAAGCAACACTAGAATATTCAACAACTCAGTAATAACAAATAGGACCACTTGTGTTATGCCATGATTTTGAAGACACCCAACAATAATCAGTCGAAATATTATGAAAATGTAATGAAGCACCACATAATAAACTTTATCCGGCAGGTATGTATGATATGAAAATGCCCAAAAAGCTATAGTTTTCATGGAACTATATAGTTTTGAAATATTTTTGTTCCTAACAATTCTGAAATTTTTAATGGTGATAATGTAATTGAATGTAAAATAAAAAAAAAGAACTGCCCAAAGAAATAGGAGGATAGAACCACATATAATTGTAACCAAAGGGATCAGATTTGATATTAAATTTTCATTTGGTAAAGGAACTGACTTGCCATACTCAGAAAGGTCATGTGCTGTAGAATTTGAACCATGGCGTATTCTGTTGTGACGACCAACTAATATGTCATAAGATATGTTAGTGTCAAAGGCATGGCTCAATAAAGTCCAATAATTATAAACGAATTTTTGATTATTGGCTGTAGCAAGCATATACATTGTCAATGTTAAAAAAGGAACTGCAAATAGCTGAAATACAACGCTTAATACACTACCAATAAACTGATAATAATATTTGTAAAAAACAACCAAATCAGTATTAAACCCTACCTTCAAATTAGTGCTAGGTTGTCTCTTAAATAAGTGATTATATCCACTTTTTATTATCTCATAAAGAAATTGAAATAAAATTTGAACAAAGGTCCATATTACTAAACATATAATAAAATTCTGCCAAATATCGTTTTGAGTCTGGTTAGTACTGTAAATAGCCAAATTTTTAAGGCCCGTAGAATCTAAAGTTGTGTAAACATTGTCAATTTCTGTTGGCGAATTAGGATTAGTGAAGAAAATTATACCTAAAAGCGCACACCACCTTATATCTATCATTAGAGGTTGAAAGTATCCCGGATACTGAAGGTCTAGTCCAGCCATAAACAAAGCAAATTGTAAATATCGCAAAAGCTGCAGAAGCGTTGCTTCAAGCTGATTGAGTAATTTCTCATTACAGATAGTAGAAGCTGTAAATAGAAGTGGATTTGATGATTCCTGGTAGGATGAGTAAATGACAATAAAAAAATTTAGAATACCTGTTACAACCATGAACACAAGAGTTCCTATTAAGATTGCAGACGAGATTTTTTCAGGAATTACTGTAGTTACATAGAACTTATCACATTGAAGTACTTCTGCTTCTTCATCATTAGATATTATTGAGAACTTGGCAGTATATGAGCCTAGGCCGCGGTAATGATCATGTACATCAACCTCATAGTACATTTGAAATGAATCTCCACTATATAATGGGCATTGGATTAATTCTCCGGTGCTGTTTCCAAAAATATACTCAATCGTGGAATTCAGCTCACTCAAACAATTATTGCAATTGACATCTTGACCAAAATACACTTCACGCTTTCCAACATGAGCAGGAGCATTTATATCCACACCGCCAGAATCGTGAGTAATATTATATCTAGTAGTGCCAACAACTGTACTAACATTTTTAACTGCTATCATGTCACATAGTCTTTTATTTTCTTCCCAAAATAGTTTTCCCATAAACTTTATTTCAGCATGAAAGGTGGTATAGGTGTTAGTTGTAGAATTTATATCTTCAATTTCTATTATTGAGCCAGTCAGATGATGAAAGTCTCTCACTTTGCTATTAAAGAAAAACTTTAACTTTTTCAGGCTTTCATCTAATCCCACGTCTGCCACAAAATTTGCTAATTCAAAGCCATGTTGAACTTCACACGAAAACGCCTGTAAGAAGGAACCATTAACAAGTTGTATAAATACAGTTATAAAGATGAAAATTCTTGCTATATTTGAATTCATCTCGGGGCTCCACAGTCCATAGACGAGGTATAAAGTACTTATATTAATCAGTCTTCGGTATTTTTAAAAATAAGATAAGCCCTTCTTTTATTATGAATTTGAAGAATTATAATGTTCCTTATAAGCACTGATATTACCTCGAAAGATTTACCTAGTTTGATTGTGATATAAATTTGTAAAATATTACGAATGATTTTTACGCACAATCTGTGTCATTGCATATGACATAGCCATGATAACAAAATTCCATTTGTGGTAATTTAAATTTTTATATATACCAGGCAAAAGATAACCTTCATTATGTTACAGGTGGGTAATATCATTCATTCAAATCAGAATGTTATTGATGATTTAGGATATTTCATATTTCATTGTGTAATAATAATTTAGGTATATAGTTGCATATTCTGCGAAACGCAATTTAGTCTATTGCAGAATACTGGCTCATAGTATATGTGGGCTAGCCATAGGATGCCGAATATAAATAAGATTAAAAAGGATATAAATAACTCATTATATGCTAGCAAGGTTATAGCCTGAATCAGATTAAAGTATAAATACTAAGATCACTTTTTTTGTACAGAAAGCGGTTTTAGCTCAGTTGGGAGAGCGTCAGACTGAAGTTCACTTTAGTCACAGTTAATCTGAAGGTCCTGTGTTCGATCCACAGAAATCGCATTTTTTTTCTCAAATTTTATATTTAAATTAGAATACAACTAGTGATTTAACCTACCTAATTCAATTGAATACAAAAGAATGAAACTAATGGTCATTATTTTTAAAATCATTATTCATAGTACCTCCAGATAAAAAGAATTGTTTGCCTTCAGCCAGATTCGAACTGACGATCTCCTCATTACTAGTGAGGTGCCTTACCAACTTGGCCATAAAGGCGATTTTGTGATTGCTTTTTTTGTGTAATTTGTAATTTTAGCTTTTAAAAACTTCCTCGTCCCTTATTTTCAATTATCTATTTTCATTGTATAATCAAGAAATTGGGTACTATACATTCAAAGGAATATATGGTATTTCATATTAATACTTGAATTTTAATTCTTTTTATCGATTTTATAATAAGAGTTCAATTTCTAGTTCTACATTCTGTATATCCTGTATATAAAAACCGTTATCTTTCTTTGACTTCAAGGGGGTAGAATTAGAAATTAACCCCTAGGTTTATCAATTAAGTCAAAATCGATTAAATTCTAGCTTAACCACTTCTTCACAAGCATAATATATAAAATTCACAGCCCCTACCTCCAGATTTACAAACATATCTACTTCTCTGTTATGTTACGTCATTAAGCAATTTAAGGAGAGTAGTATGCTGTGCAGGACATCACTAAATCTTATCAGGTGACCGAAATGTGTTACTAAGTGTTTTAATCTGTAGATGTATTCATCCCATAATTTATTACAAGCTGATTAATGATAAGTAACAAGTATGGTCCGAAATAATCCGGAACAACTGATCTCTCCAAACACAAGTATAGACCAGCAAGATAGAGTATTAGAAAATGAACCTTTATTAAGCAGAGAAGTCCACGAATACTATGCTCAACTGTTACACGATGATGACGATGAGTTTGATATAAGCTCAAAAACAGGAGATGACAGAGAATCGATTTACGCGCCATCTATCAGGTTTATAAAGAGGAGATTCTGGTGGTTCTTCTCGCTAGGTGTAATAGCAATCATAATATTACAACTCTCGTTTCTCCCCAGAACTTCATTAAGTAGGGATTTCAGGAGATGGTATGGATTACATATGACAAAAAGTGACGTGAAGAGAAACTACCTCATGTTAAGTGGAGTGGGAAAAACTCATATTCCACTGGTTCCAGAGGAAAGAGTTAACATGTGGCTCTCGAATTTTACTGAGATTAACGCGAAGAAGCCATTCTCCATGTTTTCGAGTGATAACGAGGAGTTGACTTCTTATGTTAAAGGATCTTTCCAACACTTGGGGTTTAAAACTATAATCCAATCTCAGGATGTAGATAACGTAAGCATACCAAATTTGATGTCTGTGAAATTATTCGATACGAAGACAGATAAAGTGCTATATAATCCCAATTTGTTTGAATTGGAATACAAGACGCCAGCCTTTTATAATTTAGGATATAATGGAACTATAAAAACGAATTATATATACGCTAATGATGGCACATATGATGACTATATGCTCTTATTATCGCAAGATATCCCTATCAAAAATCGTATTGTGATAGTTAAATCAAATCTAGATTCCAGCCTAAGTCTTGCGGAAAAAATTGAAATAGCTGAAAGTTTTGGAATAGCTGGCCTAATTAGTTACAATTACTTTCCTGCTAAGAATAATGCTGAAAATGAAAATTTTATTTCGTCTGCTTTTGTAAGAGACCTGGCTGTGGCCTCTCATTTGATGAACTATACAAAGTGTTCCATTCCTGCAATTCCTATGAGTTACAAAGCTGTTCATCCAATTTTAGAATCTATGAATAAAGGCGAAGAACCCAGTGCATTTGATAAATGGGATTACTACCCCGAATCACCTTCAACTTTGTGCCTTGAAATCACGACTTTGTTTGAACATTCACCTAGAAAGCTAAAAAATATAATTGGGTCTTTGAAAGGAGTTTTGAAAGATGGCCAGATAATTATTGGGGCTAAAAGAGACTCGTATACTTCATCTAATATGCTAAGTGGACACTCCATATTGCTTGAAATAATGTCAAATTTCCAAAAGTTGAGAAAGTTGGGGTGGAAGCCATTAAGAAATATACATTTTGTATCGTGGGATGGCTCTTCTAGCGGATTATTAGGTAGCAAGCTTTTTGCAGAAATCGAAGAAAACTTCAAGCAGCCCATTATTGGTTATATTAATATCGACGGAGATGCAGTGACAGGAAGCAAGCTAAATATAGATTCAAATCCTCTTTTTAATTGCTTGTTGAAAAATACAGCAAAATATGTTCCTTTCCCAAAGAAAGCAATCAACTTTAAGTCACTTCCCAAAAAGGAAGAAGAAAATCTTGACGATAATTGGAGTACACTTTATCATTATTGGTCTAAGCAGAATAATAACTATATTGAGAACAGCTTGGGGAAACAATTAATTACATCTGATTCATTAATTTTCCAAACCCATTTACATACCCCAATAATGAACATTAAGTTTGAAAATGATCCTAAGAGGGATCCATCGATTTATTTACCAAATTCAAATTTTTATTCATATAACTGGCTTATTAAAAGACAGATTGATAGCAGTTTAATATTACACACTCTGCTTATAAGATACTTGGGTTTATTAGTGATATCTTTAAGTGAACATGAAGTTACTAACTATTGCATTTACGAATACTCAGATAGGATTGGTCTGTTTTATGATGATTTTTTGAAAAGAAATGAGAAACAGTTAAAATATTGGTCTGATGAATTAGTGCCTGAAAATCTCATATCTGGATCGGCAATTTTAAATGATATTAATAAGAATTCCAAGGAAATGATAGGAAACACTGAGAAAGTGAATTTCAAGAGTTTGATTAATGTGTTCAATAATTTAATCGCACAACTAAAGGAGGCATCGGACATATATGATGTATACAGCAGGCAAGTGCAAGATACCCTTATTGAAGATTATCCTTGGTATATGTATTACAAAAAAATACAAGTGTTTGCTCAATTTAAGGTTGCAAACTTTAAATTATTACGACTTGAACGAGAATTAGCGTTATCTTTAGATGACTATGAGTACCTTGCTACTGATCCTAAATACTTTGATCACGTAATATATGGCATCCCTAAATTCCATATTGATGATACAAACAAAGAGGTACAGGAACGCAATGATGGAAGCTCTTTCCAGTTCTTAAATGATGCAGTAATGGATGATGATTATTATAAAACTATAAAAATATTGGTGATAACATATAACAAGCTACAAAACTTTTATAAAAAAGTCATGTAGCTTCTAGGAAATGAATATATTTATAATAAATTTAATTTAGCTATATGTTTAGTGAAATATACGAATATAACTTATAGAATTGAAGTTTTATCGTGCTTTTCTGCGATTTTGTATTTGCAGTAATTTAATCGCGACGGAAGGTTTTTTATTTTACAACCATATATATATCTTTCCTTGATAAAATATATAAGATGTCAAGCAGTGTATATTCAGGCAAGTTGGGTGTAGAGAACACTAGTGGTTTACAAACTGCTTGGTTATTAGCAACTTTAGGATCAAAAATGAACAAGAAGAATATAAAGAAAGAAATATTACAAATATGTATACCTCAATTATGTAATGAACTCATACAAGTGAGTAGAGAAAAGAACATCAGATATTCATCAAATCTACTATATGGTATTTCTCTAATGTATAAATCACAAATGAATTATTTTATGAGTGATATTTCTTTGGTTAAAACTAGACTCCGAAAGGATTTCTTGCTGAGGAATTTTGATTCATACAACACAGATGAAATGCTAACCACTATCAAGATTGACCTAAAGGATGGAACTAGTTTGCATAACCCACATATTTTCTTGGAAAATGATCCTGCTTTCAATATAGAAATTGATCTCTTTCCGCAGCTAGATTTAAGTCAAGACGAACCATTGAGGAAACAGAGAAAGCTACAAATACATCAATTCGATGAAAAGCTTTTCCCAGGATTACTGGCCTCATTGGAAACTTATTCAATTAATCAACGACATGATGTACTGCTAGATAACCATTTTCAGACGATTGATAATTTTCTCAATAAGGATTTGCAGCAATTTGACGATAGCATCAGCGATATAGAAAAATCATTTAGAGCTAGAGAAAGAGAGGTAAACAGATATGTTGGCGCAAATAGATTAGTAAGTAATGATCATTCTCTTGATTTTGAATTTAATAACGAAGGTAAAATAATTGGAGATGATGCAAATAATATGGAGATTGACGAGGAAATGATTGAATTAATAAACTTTAACAATCAGCCAATTGTATCTCACGATCTTGACAGCATAGAAGAAAGGGTTATTGAGAATGATAACGATTTCCAGCTTCATACAGATACAAATCAAGCTGTTAAAGAATCAAACCCGGTTATTATCCAACCACCGAAAGAAACTCAAGATAAGTGTTTTAGAATCATTATTGATGATTCCATTCGAATTCCAAGTATCGATCTAATAAAACAGATGAATTCGTATAAGGAATCTATGCTTTTTTCCAAAAAACACAATTCTAAAAACGCCATAAATAATTTTGTAAATGAAGTTTTGAGTGGATTATATTTTGGTCTTAACCAATACACAACTAATGCATATATATCAATCCTAGGAAATTATTTTTCCAAAGAAAGGTACAACTTAAACACAAGTGAATCTACAGATTTAAATACCATTTTAAAAGAATTAGAAAGTATAAGCAGACTACAGAACAACATCGATGACTTCGAAGTTGGTAGAGATGTTCAAAGAAGCAATTTTCTCGAAGACTCTGACTCCAATGTTAATGATTTTGAATTATTGCAAGATGAAGATCGAATTGATGACGAAGACTTTGAGTTGCGTGAACTAAACGATTCTAGAGACGTATTTGGACTATCATTTAATGGCCTTGATGGTGATACGAGCTTAAGTAATCAAAGCTTTGAAAGTGGGGTGGGAAATCACGAGCACGATTATTTGCAGGAGGAATCAGTTAAGCAAGTAGTAGGAGCGACAACAAACTCCGATATGGATGCATCAAGAGTTAATTTTCAATTAGTGAAATTTTTCAACTTCTTGCATGAACGTAGTCACTTGATTGGTGAATCAGTCACTTTAAGCCATCTACATTTAAGCATGTTGAATGAAGAAAATCAATTGGGGCCTTCATCTGCATTAACGCAACCAGTAAATTATCGGAGGATTTTATTTACCAAATTAGTACCGAATTTCCTGCAGGCAGTTGAGCTTAATGAAGAACCTATTAATAAGATGTTGGTTGCAAGCTCATTCTCTAGTCTCTTAGCATTGGCGACGAAGAACTTGGTCCATATTACTACAGAGAGTCATGGCGATTATGAACTCCTATCGGGAAACAAGTTATGCATAATCCTCCTCGAGGAAATTTCAGACCACGCCTATGATGCTAAAATTTCCCAAAGGGTTTATGATTCTCCCTAATTAGGAAAGGGGGCTCTTTTGATGATTGCCGACATTATTTTACAGTTGCTCTATAATCTTAAAATCCAAGTAACAAAAATATATTCGTACTAAATAATACAGAAAGAAATAAACTTAACATAAAAATTTGATAATTAATCCAGTTGAAAAACTAGTGAAATTAAGTAGTATACTACAAATTTTTTTCAAGTCAAGTCAAGGTCAAACTCAACGATAAAGAAAGACTTACTTAGCTTCCTCTTCATCGTGCTTAGCAAATTCTTCTTCAGCTTCTTCTAATTCTTCTTCAACTGGTTCCTCTTCATCGTATTCTTGATGTAAAGACAAAGTTGGCTTAACAGCAGCAGAGTCTAAAGTCCAGCCAGCTAAAGCGTTCTCAGCATCAATAATAATTTGCTTAGAAGCATCGTAACCATCGTATGCTGGTCTAGTCTCACCTGGAGTGACAGCACTATCGTCCAATAATTCTAATAACGCCTTACCGTAACCAGCAATTAATGCGTATTTTTCGGCCAATTCTCTGGTAGCATCGAATTGGTAGTTGAAAGCAGCCTTTAATTGCTCTCTAGTAATATTGGATAATTGGGCTTCGGCAACTAAAGATTCGGCTTCAGCTCTAACCAATTCCTGTTCTAAAACGTTGATCTTTGGGGATTGTGGGTCCTTGTACTTCAAGTGAGCAATTTCGTCAGTAATCTTTTGCTTTCTGTCTCTGGATGGTTGGACAGAAGCTTCGATGTTTCTGATAGACTTTAAGGTAAGTCTGTATTGGTCGTACTTGTCGATGTATTGGTCTTCTAATTCACCTATTTCGTAAATTAAAACCCCTAATTTATCGGTAACGTCGGACACATCGTCGTCATTGTCTTCACCCCAAGCACTCAATTGCTTAGCAACGTCTCTACGTTCCTTGGCCAACAATTCCATGGCTCTCATAACGTTCTTTTCCATCTTGATGTATTGTGATAACTTTCTGGACAATTCTGGTCCAGTAGCACCAGCAACTGTTTTACGGAAGGTAGAAGCAATACCACCCTTACCAAAGAATCTACCCTTGGTAGAAGATGGTGGTGGTGGTGGGGACTCCAATTGAGCAGCAGTAGGGGCCTTTTGCGATCTTAAAGAATATGTTCTATGCATTGTTATCAACAGTCTAGTACTAATGAAATTCAATTTACTTTTTATGAATTTTAAGGGGATGAAACGGCAATATATAGTTGTCGAGGCTCCAAGATGCCTGGAGCTAGGCTGGTTTTGTGTAATTGCTCACTTGATGACTGGCACGATTTTCGATTGTTCTCTACATAATGCGCTGCTAGACGAATTTTTCACTTGGCTAACAGATAAGGCAATTGACATTACAACCCCGGGCACGTGATATGACTACTTTAGAGTGGGATGATGTAGGGTGGATGGTGGCCGAAAGACACCCATTCAACATTATACTTTAGGGATGTGGACCCTAACGGTTCCAAAGCTAGTCAGATTAATTCTATGTAAGTGCTAAATGGTAACCATGGCAATTGCGATCCTTGTATGTAATAGTGCTGGGATGCTCTGCATTACATCATAGGGAGAAAAATAGTCACAGTAGAAATTATAATTCGCATGAATGACGGTTCCTATATACGACGATGTACAAGTTTGTATATAGTAGTCAGAATAATAAGGAGACATCATGTCAATTTTTTCTTTTTAGGAACATCCTGTGGATGATCCTGATTCACCCGTTTTATGGGGAGTGAGATGTTATTAAGAATACGGTAGTAGTCTTCCTCTAGGGCTAGGTACGCACTCTGGAGCTTATCTTTTCTAGTGGGGTCGTCTAGAGTAAGCAAACCTTCCTTGTTTTTCTCAAAAAGTCTGCGCTTTATAAGAAGCCTGACTTCCTTCTTGGAACCTGCAGCAAGGTTGTGTTTGATCTTGTATAAAAGTACCATCTCTATAAGTCTAGCAAACTGTCTCTTTTCAAGTTTCAATGCCTTTCTTCCCGACTCGAGCACTTGTGACTCAGAATGTGGAGTCAATTGTGATAAGTTCATTGTTGATGCCAATTGTACAAGGTCACATCTATCCCTCAAATCGTCAAAACTTTCATTTGGGTCCTCTACTACGATCTCCGCTATTTTTTCGTTGTGAAGCCAACTGCGAAACAAGTTTGTATAGAATGCTCCCCCCATACCATTTCCTTGATAAGGTGGCAATATAACAAACTGTGATATTTTGAGTCTTGTTTCGTCATCGTTATTTTGGAATTTATCGTATCCTGGGTATTTCCAGTAGTTATACGCCGTAGTAAATCCAATTAATGAGCTTTCCTCTTCACCTCCTCCCTTCTTGTATAATACATACTCGTGCCATAACGGATCACTACTATCGATATAAGAGCCTGCTTCTATAAGCAACAACACAAAAATTTGTAATCGTTTGTGGAGCTCGAGTCCTTCAGGAGATTGTAAATCAAGCTTGTAAATTTCATATTCATCATCATCTTTAGTAAAATTAGTAATTAGGGTTCCTGGTATCTTGTAGTTCACCTTTTCCTTCTTAAATGAATCAACCCATTTAGCTTCATCCTTAAAAATCACCGATTCTGGTAAATATTCAACCATTTTGACCTTAGGATCTTCAATATCTGGATCATCCAACTTTTCGCTATATTTGATATTCAAAAATGGTGCAAATGTGAAATGATCAAAGCATAAGTAGATTACTAAGTCTTTGTATCCATATATTGTTTCAGAGTCTCCAAAGATAGGATAAGTGAACACGGGTGAAAAGTTGATTGCTCCTTCTGAATCCGTTATAAACAATTTAAGGGCATCATTGGACGAAGTCGTCCATAATTCTGGCTGCATTGAAGCAGCTACCAGACTTGTTTCCACCATTTTTGCTCCTGTTCTTATTGTATGAAATATAGTAAAGATTTTGAAAATATTATTAAACGCGTATAAATGTTTTTTATGTGTTCCAGCACGACATCTCCAATACGATTTTTCAACCAAATTCAATATTAACATTATAATGTGAAAAGGTTGCCTTTAATTATCGCTAATGATTACTTGATACTATGCTAATAAATTAGCCTTTTTTTTTGAAGCTTTTCGCCGAAATTTAGTGCAAATCCTATGTCTTTTATAAGTTTTTTGCATTCAAATCAATCCAACAATACTGAACAATGGTAATCTGGTAAGCTTATATGTAGTTAACTTAAATGATTTCTATATAGGATTCTAATACAGCTATTTATTTAGGAAATTCTGGTTTAAATTTGAATTAATGCTATGATTTTGAAGAACTTTTTGCATCTAGTTCAAGAGACTAATTCATGTAACTTTAGCTATGGTTCATATTTGTTATTAAAAGTTAAGTAGTTTAAATGGCCAAAATCAAGCAGATTTAACAGCTATCAAGATCACAGTTTGTATTATAAAAGTGAACTTAGTTAAGTGGAACATTTTATCACTAATATCTATTTATATCTGTAGAAAAGGTTGTAGAGGTCAAGTAATATCCATCTTAGATAGTGCTAACCTAAAATTGGTAACCATATGTATTCGATGGTAGTATTCCAGAGGTTTCCTGGTGATTCTACATTAAAATACTCAAATTAATTATATTCTATTACACATATTACTCTATTATAATTATATTCGTCTAATGCTTCCTCTCACAAAAGCATTCAGACCTCCTAATTTACTCAATTACAACCACTAAATCACCAGCATCGACCATATCACCGTTCTTATGGAAAATCTTCACAACCTTACCTCCTCTTGTAGCATTAACAATCATTTCAGTCTTCATGGCTTCAACTACGATTAATGGTTGGCCAGCTTTCACAACATCACCTTCTTGGACAAGAGATTTCCAGAATCTACCAGAGAATTCAGAATAGACCAATTCAGCATTTTCATCAAACAGTTCAGTATCAGCGACCTTTTCGCCAGTTTTTTCTAATTCACTGTTAGAAATTTGAATTAATCTGTTGAATTCGTCAAGCTTTTCACCACCTTGGTTTTTTGTGAATTCTTCAATGGATTTTAAGTTTTGTTCGATCCATTGTAAGTATTCACCGTGGTTGAAGACGGTTTCACTTATTTCAACCTTGAATTTACCATTGTGCATTTGTTCAGAGAACTTGTCTACTTCTTCTTCAGAAACTGGGTAGAATTCAACTTGATCGAATGGTGATAATAACCAAGGCTCACCGGAGTGTTCACCTAAACTCAACTTGTCCCAAATTGGAATGGTTCTACCAACTAATTGGTAACCACCTGGAGATTCCATAGTGTAAATACACATATAATTACCACCAATACCAACTGTACCGTTAGGAGTATAAGTTCTTGATGGGTTGTACTTAGTACCTAATAATCTGTGTCTTGGATCTAATGGAACAGCACATGGAGCACCTAAGAAAACGTCACCTAAACCTAATACTAAGAATCTAGCAGTGTACATCATATCTCTGATATCATCTCTCTTCAAACCATTAATAGAAGCAATGAAATCAACATTGTTTGGTAACCAAGGTGCTTCACTTCTGATAGTTTCTTGGTATCTCTTAACAGCATCTAAAGTCTTCTTATCTTCAAAGGCCATTGGTAACTTGACAACTCTGGACTTAACTTCCCATTTGTTAACAAAAGTGATCTCCTTTTCGTAAGAGATCAATGCATTTAAGATTTCAGTTTGAGTGACAGAACTGTTGTATTCAACTAAAACAGATCTAACACCGGGGGACATTTCAACAATACCTGAAGTGTGATGTTGTTTGACCATTTCAATCAACTTATGGATTCTGTAACAAAGATTTAAATCTAACTCATTGTTACCGTATTCAATTAAGATATATCTATCACCAGCTTGACGATATGTGACTTTTGGTGCGTTTGAAGAAACCGATAATACTGACAAGACTGGGTTTTCAGGCTCAATAGTCTTACCTTCAAGAGATGGTAAACTTCCAGTTAATTCTTCAATTATCATATCTTGGTGTTGCTTCAAAGATTTTGCAACTGTGTAAGAGATTGGGACAAATTGGATAGTATCACCAGGCTTGACTTGACCAATCTTCCACATTTCAGCTTCAGCAACGACAGCTTGACAAACAAAACCACCTAAAGATGGACCATCACAAGTCAAGATAACTGGCTCATCACCAGTGAAGTTAATAGCACCAAGAGAGTAAACATAATCATGAGCATTGGAAGGATGCAAACCTGCTTCACCACCATCAGCTCTGGCCCATTTAGGCTTTGGTCCAATTAATCTAACACCAAATCTATTAGAATTGTAATGGACCTTCCAAGTTTCAGAGAAAAACTCTTGTATTGACTCTGGCTTAAAGAAATCTGGAGAACCATGTGGACCACAAGTGACACCAACTTGCCAAGTTTGATTGGCGTAGCTTGGAATTAAAGATCTAGGAATATCAACTGGAGGAGATACAGCAGCTGGTAAAGTACAACTGGAGATTTCTGGTTGTCCTAAGAATAAAACATCACCTAATTTCAATACTCTACCGTTGTAACCACCTAAGTTACCTAAGGCAAAAGTTGATCTAGAACCTAAGTATTCAGTGACATCAATACCTCCTCTGATTGCTAAGTAAGCTCTGCAACCACTCTTTAATTTTCCAATAGAAATCTTGTCACCTCTTTTAATGTTAATCGGAGTCCATTGTTTAACTGGAGCCTCGTTAAGTAAAAAGTCAGCTTCACCACCAGTTAATGCAATAACTGCTTCATGGTGGAATAACATCTTTGGACCATTTAATGTAATTTCAATACCTGGAGCCTTCTTGTCATTTCCAACAATTCTGTTGGCCATTCTGAAAGAATATTCATCCATACAACCAGAAGGTGGAACACCAATGTGCCAGTAGCCTTTTCTACCAGGGTAATCTTGAACAGTGGTGTAAGCACCTGGGTGAAGAATTTCAAAGGCAGTAGGTTGATAGTTATAAGTATCTAAGATCTTAGTGTGGACCTTAGCTTCAGCAAACATATTGGAGTTAGCAATAGATCTTAAATAATCAATATTGGTAATACATCCAAACACAACAGTTTCGTCTAAAGCTTGGCGTAACTTCTTTAAAGCATCATTTCTGTCCTTTCCATGAACAATGATCTTAGCCAATGTAGGATCATATTCAGCAGAAACAACGGTACCTTTTTCAACCCATCCGTCAATTCTAGCCCAACTTGGGAATTTGACTTCCGTTAATTGACCTGGAGAAGGCATGAAGTCCTTGACTGGGTTTTCGGCGTACAATCTAGCTTCCATAGAAGCACCAGTAACTTCGATTTTTTGGTTGAAATCAGGTGGCATATCAGCAGCAATGAACAACATCCATTCAACTAAATCTAAGCCTGTAACCATTTCAGTAATTGGATGTTCAACTTGTAATCTAGCATTCACTTCTAAGAAGTAGAACTCATCTCTCAACTCATCATAAATGAATTCAACAGTACCAGCACACTTATACTTCATAGATGAACCTAAGGATTCAGCTGCCTTTCTCATTCTTTGTCTAGTAGCTTCTGGCAAGTTTGGAGCAGGAGTTTCTTCAATAATCTTTTGGTTACGACGTTGTAAGGAACAATCTCTTTCACCTACAGCGATAGCATTACCGTTACCATCTCCCAACATTTGAATTTCAACGTGCCTGGAGTTTTCGACAAATCTTTCTAAGAAAACACCAGAGTCACCGAAGTACGATTTACCTTGATGTTGAACAGTTTGGAATACTCTTTCGATGTCATCTTCGCTGTCAACTTTTTGTAAACCAATACCACCCCCACCAGCGGTGGACTTGACCATGACCGGATATTCTAATTTCGCAGCAATTTCTCTGGCTTCTTTAGAATCTTTGACTAAGTCAGAACCTGGAACCAATGGAACTCCAGCATTCTTAGCGATTTCTCTAGCTGAGTGCTTTAAACCCAACTTTCTGATTGCATCACCAGCAGGACCAACGAAAACAATGTTTTCTTTTGTGCAACGGTCAGAAAAATCGGCATTTTCAGATAAGAAACCATAACCTGGAATAATGGCTTCAGAACCAGTTTCCTTTGCTGCCTTGATAATCTTATCAATGCAAATGTAAGTTTCGGAAGCAGAAACTCCGTGTAATGGAACTGCTGCATCTGCCATCAATACGTGTTGTGCGTACTTATCTGGGTCAGAGTAAACAGCAACAGACTTGATATTTAACTTCTTTAAAGTCTTCATAATTCTAACAGCAATTTCACCTCTGTTAGCAACTAAGACGGTGTTAAATGGTTTCTTCTTCTTAGAAGATTCCTTAGCTAAATGCTCTTGGTAGTTCTTCCATCCGCCAAATGAAGTAACATCAGTAGTACCTGGTAAGTTGTAACCAAATTCTTCACAGATGAAAGATTTGACCCATTCACCAGATTCTAATTCGACAGATCCGATACCTAATGGTTCTGGAACCATACTGATAAATTCACCAAACTTTTCCTTTGGAACATAATAAGTTTCGATAGCAATCTTGGAACCATTAGACTCAACTCTTCTTAAACCTGGTTTGGCTACAGGGCCGGTTTTTGGCAAAGCATAAAGCTTGTACTTTGCGGCAGTTTTAGTGGATTTGATGAAAGTAGCATTGCATTTTTTTAATTGCCAGTGTAATTGGAAACCCTTCAAGTGAGCTCCAACAACCGCTAACTTAATTTGGGTATTAGGATTTGGCTCAGGCAAATCTAACAATTCATCTTTAATGGTTGCTACTGTCTTATCCTTCAAACAACCATAAAATCTTGGTACCTTTTTGGAGTAAACCTTCATGTAACGACTAGCAATTTCTAATAAAGCATAGTCATTGAACTTACTGGATAATAAGGTAATACCAAATGGAAGTCCATCAGGACGGAATCCAGCTGGAATAGCTAAAGCAGACATGTCAGCTAAGTTAACAAAGTTGGTGTAAGTACCTTGGTATGAGTTAACTTTGACTGGCTCATTTTTAACTTCTTCAATCTTTGGATTTAATGGAGCAGTTGGAACAATGACTACATCAATTCCTTCTAATATTTTTCTAACTTTCTGTAAAATTCCTTGTCTCTTGTATTCAAAGTCAAAAGCGGTTGCTGCAGAATGAGCTTCACCACCCTTAATGATTTTAGTAACAGTTGGATCTAGGTCCTTTTCTGGTGGGTTGGTAGCAAAAAAGTCTTTCATGGCGGTGTAACGTTCAGAAACCCAAGGACCTTCATACAAACATCTTGCTAATTCCAATAATGGTTCTATATCTATAGAAACTAATTCAGAACCAAATTCTTCAAAGATCTTAACAGCAGAGTTGTATAATTTTGGATTTTCTTTTTCACCGTACCATAAAAGATTAGTAGGAATACCAACCTTAGCAGATTTAGGGAAATATGTCAAAGGATTTTCTGGCATTGGTCTGGAGTATTCATCGAATTTACCATCTTCTTTTGCCATAATATTAAAGGCTAATTGAGCATCTTGAAGGTTAAGTGAAAAAATAGAGACACAATCTAATGACTTACATGCTGGCACAACACCCTTGCATGAGAAAACACCCTTAGTTGGTTTTAATCCAATAAGATTGTTTAATGCAGCTGGAACTCTTCCGGAACCAGCAGTATCGGTACCTAAAGAAATTGGAAGAATACCTCTAGCAACAACAGATGCAGAACCGGCAGATGATCCACCAACAACGTAATCTGGGTTGAAAGTATTAGGTGTGATACCGTATGGAGATCTGGTACCAACTAAACCGGTAGCAAATTGATCTAAGTTAGTCTTACCTATTATGATAGCACCGGCATCACGTAAAAGCTTCACAGTGGTAGCATCTTCTACAGCCTTATAAGCAAATGAAGGACAAGCACCTGTGGTTTCGAAACCGTTAACATCAATATTATCCTTAACAGCTACTGGAACACCATATAATGGAAGGTCTAATTTTTTGGCTTTTGATTGTAAAAAGTCCCATTGGTGCTTTAAGTTTTCTTGAGAGGCCAAAGATATCCATGCTGGGTCTTCTGGGGCACTCTTCTGCGATTTTAATAAATCAGTTAATAATGCAAATGACTTGTCTGGATTGGAATTGAAATGGAATTCTTTCCATTCTTGTACGGTCCAGCCTGTAGTGTTCATATTCAATAAGTAATGTCTAGATGTTTTAAACGATGGAGTCAATAAGTTATAGATGTGAGAGAATAAACTTTTCAATCTCCAGTTTAAATATTCTACTTAGTTATTAGTATGAAAATAATTTTTCACTAAACGGGAGGGCATTTATCCGATTTATATAAAATGATTTACTTATCAATCAAGGCATAATCTTCAAGACTTTCTTGATTTTGTGTAACTTACAGATAAGAAGCGAGAAGCCATAGAAAACGCGGCGGGCCGTCGGAGGAAGCCGCTGGGCCCGAAAAAGGCGTGGTGTTAGGTGGGAAACCAAGTAGGTTGTCGTTCGTAAACCAGCTGAATATAGTGATAAGAATGGTTCAAGCAGAAGCAAGCAGGAGCAAGCAGGAGCAAGCAGTTATAGTTGCAAATTAATAAGTGTTGGTTGAAGTGAGTAGTGGAAATAAGAAAGATTAAAATGGTCAAGAAATAGATAAACTAATAAAGTATATAGCTACATCACAAGTAGTAACATACTATATCCATACCAAAATTTCCATCGGAAAAAATAGGCTAGAGTATAGCGTTCTTAAAAGTGACATAATAGTTGGTGCATATGTAGGTAAGGAATTCCCAATTAGTGGGTGCAGATATACAAGAGAATTGTTATCAGAGCGAATAAAAATTGATTATCTGTAGGAACGCTTACTGTCACGAGCGAAGGATTGTGGGGAGAAAACAGATAAACGAATCGATGGTGTTATCAAACCCTAATCACACATCATACATCACATGAGATTGATAATAGTGATACTTAATCTGTCGTTCTGATAAATCAAGTCAGCTGGCTGAATATTATATTGTAGTTCACAGTTGAATACTATCTTCCTATAGATATATAATATTATTCTAGTACGCCTGAATTGTTTCGCTAAGGTTAGGTAACAGAGAGAGTTATTCTCATTGGTCGAAGATAAATTTTGCCTAGTACCAATAATACAGGTGTATTGTTCTACACCTTTATTAGTAGGATTCCGTATTGGTCACGTGTCAAAACCGTTGGCTTGATATCTATAGATTTATTTCAAAAACCTCTATACCTACATTAAATTAAGGATGCTACGAAACCCTGTTTCAGCAATGAAGGCTAAAGCATGAACTGAAATCTTAAATTATTTTCAACAGAAATATCAACAGAAATCTAGTAATTTTCTATTTGATTTTGTTTACCTCCATGTTAGATGGTTGGTAATAATTTTTTTCTTTGCAATCTTTGGTCAATAGGTAGACGTCTCTGAACTTCATAGAAAGCCACATCAAATACGCACCTACATTTGCTTCATGTAAAGTTATTAGTTTTCTATCATTCTTATTGAATAAGTGATGTAGGCAATCTTCGTAGATAGAGTTAATCTCAAAATTAATACAAATAGTTATTTTTATAAAATAGTCCAATCACACAAAAAGATTTTTAAAATTGATCTAAGTTTCTGTAACTAGATATAACCCCTAAGTTCAAGACTACAGGCACCACAAATCCTTCATATTGTATGGACTAAAATACAACTGCAGATCAGCTATACGGTACTATAATATTAACAGCAGTAATTCCATATCCTGTAATATAATGGTTTTTCAGACAATGCTAGTCTTTCCACTTCAAGTTCTTGTTTCAAAGCATTTATGTCTGTTTCTCTTCTACCCGTATCAATATCAATTTCACTACTACGTATATAGAGTATCCAGTTCTTTTGATAAATTTTATGGCCAAAATAGAATAATAAGATAACAGGTAAGCTTAGATAAATTTGAAAAAAATCACTCACATTTGGCGACCCTCCAATAGGAAATAATGCAACCCAAAATTGGGCAATTAAAGCTAGTAAATTTATAAAAATTCCATAATAAGATCCTATTATTCCCGTTTGAGAACAAAAAGTTATCTCAGAAACGTCTCTATTCTGGGCTTTCAAGGCATATCTAAACCGGATATGACACAAACAGATAGACCCCCATGTAATCAATTGTGAGATCCCTGAAAGCGCCAGTAACCAGTTAAACATAGCATCTTGTTTTCCAGTAGCTGAAATAAATGCCAATAACCCGAAGAGAGACTGGACAATTATCCCAAAAATAGGGCGTCCTTTTCTATCAATATATTCAAAAAATTTAGGAGCTTGTCCTGCTGCAGCTAGTCCAGCAAATGTTCTAGAAGAAGCATAAACAGACGAATTTCCTACTGATAAAACTGCAACCATTATTACTACATTCATGATACTTGGAAGACCCCTAATCCCAGCATCTTCGATTGCAATCACAAACGGAGAAGCAGTTGCATCAACTGATGATGATGCATTGAGAAGACGGCTGTCATTGTAGGGAACAAGCAAACCAATTAAAGTAATGGAACCAATAAAGAACAATACTAATCTCCAGAATACCTGTTTAGTGGCTTTTGGTAGCATTTTACGCGGATTTTTAGCTTCGGCTGCAGCCAAGCCCACCATTTCAGTTCCTGCGAAAGAAAATGCAGCCGTAACAAATACACTACATACACCCTTAAAGCCTTTAGAAAAAGCTCCTGGATTGTTCCAGTATTTTCCTCCAATATACCCACCGACGGGACCACCACCACAAACAATTACTATTCCTAGGATTATAAAGCCTATAATTGCTACAACCTTTATGAGAGAGAACACTACCTCCGCTTCTCCATACCCTCTAGGACCAAAGAGATTAATAATCACTATTAGCACATAAAAAGGGGCAATGAAAATGACTGAGCTTATGTCTTCGTTCCAATACTTGATTGTTATTGAAGCAGAAACCAATTCTAATGGCAAAATAATAAGCCATCCCATAGCATAATTCCATGCCATCGTAAACCCCCACGAAGGGTCGATGAATCTTGTGTTATATGTAAGAAATGAGGCAGATATTGGAAAAGTTACAGTTAATTCACCTAAATACTGGCACATACAATATATCATAGAAGCTACTATAAGATATGCAATTAACATACCTGCTGGCCCACCACTGTTTAATGTACTCCCAGATCCAACAAATAATCCAGTCCCAATGGTTCCTCCTATAGCAATCATTTGGAGATGTCTAGTTTTTAACTCACGAGATAATGGAGCTTGGGCTGTCTTAATAATGGCCCTTTCTACTTCTGATAAATTCAGGTCTATTTTCAAATCCGTATCTTCGGGACGACGTTTGAAAGAATCTATGCAACTTCTCCATAAATCATTTTTGTCTCTAGTATAGGAATTTTCATCAATGTTTTCAATACACACATTTTCTGAATGTTTAACATCAATTTTTGGTGTTACAGAAGTGTGGCTATTCTTCATGCTATTCTATTAAGAGTTAGATATTCTGAGTAAAAAAAGATATGAACCTTTAATATGCTAATCACTTTAAGTAATAGCAAAAACTATTTTCGTTGAATGTTATAAAATTCCTCCATTTAGGCATATCGCAATTGGCTACTTATCTAGTATAGACATCTTCCATTCCAATTATCGGAACATAAAGAAAAGATCCCCCGAAAATTTTCTCTTCGTAACTAATGATGCGGGACCGTGTCTCTTTAGTGAGGAAGCTACTTCCTGTTCTCTTTAAGGCGGGGGATTTAACATAGTTGGGCTCTTATAATTATCATAAACCTATGTTGTAGTTTTCAATAGAAATGGTTTCTTAATTTTAGTACAATCCTTGATGCTATAAAGTTAGGACTTTTCTCGTTCTCGTTGACTGCAAGAGGATATATATGAAATAAGAAATATGAACTTCTTGTGTGCAAAATTTCTGTCAATATTTATTTTTTTTTGCTGAATCGCATATCGGAAACAGTTCCTTATTTAGTAAATATTTTAAACTTAGGCCATTCCGTTATCTACAAGGCGGGGTATTCTTTTTTGTCGAGCATTCTATATACTATTTAACCAGTTAAAAGGTTATTTCTAGCTCAACAGAAGAATTGCCTATTATTAGTATATTTTAATTATTGATACATTTCGGCGCATATATAGATTTTTTTTCGCAGCCTATCAAGAGAAGTATTTAATATGCCAGAACATATTGCTATCTTAGTATGTGATACTGATATTCCAGGTATTACTAGTCGTTATGGTGACTTTGGAGATAACTGTTCAGATCTTTTGCAACAAACAAATATTTGCCCACTTCCTACGGTTAAATACCAAATAGCTTTTGAAGAAGCTAAAAAAAATGATGAAGAAAACTATCTTTCCAAGCTAAATGAAATATATGCAAATTTAATCAATAAGGTTGAAAGCAAAGACATTCGAAGTATTATCTTAACGGGCTCGAGAAGTGATTCTTTCGCTGATGATATTATATGGATACACCGACTTGATAAGTTTCTAAAATTTGTTATAACTCAACACAACGATTTACCAATTGTAGGATTATGTTTTGGTCATCAAATAATATGTAAAAATCTTGGATGTGTAGTTGGGAGAAATACTGAGTTTGGATATGAATGTGGAACTACCGAAATAGAAATAAATAAAGCAGCACTTCGAATATACGAAAAACGCAAGAAATTAAATCTAGTCGAATTTCACAGTGACGAAGTCAAAAATTTACCTTCTGATGAAATATCTTTAGCTTTAAATACTAGTTTCGAATCAATTGGCTCAAGTCCAAAATGCAAAATACAAGGAATTGTGACTGCAAAAGGTAATCTTAAAATCCTTACCTTTCAATGTCATCCTGAATTTGGTAAGGAAATGGCATTAGATATAATAAAATGTGATTTAAGAGAAGGTCTTATAGATTTGACAGAATATTCCGAAGCTTTCGAAAGAACAAAAAATTCAAAAATTGATGGTAAGTTTATTGGAGAAATTATAGCTAATTTTATTAAAGATGCAATATCATGTAAATAATTAATTTTTCTAGATTAATTGATCAAAGCTTGTGCGTAGTCTTCAAGAGCATCTAAACTGGTTAAAACAAGCTGACGCTTTTAAGTCTAGCTACAGCTTAATACCTTATATTCTGTCTAAAAAGCTTAATTTTATGTCACTAATTAATTTTAACTATTAAAAACTTTATATAATATATATCCAACTAGTTGGTGGGTAAATTTTTTTATCTTATATACACTATATACATCATTCCTTTATTTCTCTATTGGAAGACTTCAAATAATGTTTTAGGAATAACCCCTGTAACATACTGAGCACTTATTGCAAATGTTCGAAGTTTTGCAAGTTAATAATATCTAAAAATATATTAAACCTTAATAATACAATTTTATGTAAAATATAAAAGAACTGAAATTTATAATTACCACCCAACTATCCTTTCTTTTCATCCAAGGTAGTATCAATGTTTACTGGAGTAACATAGCCACCACCAACTAAATGACCATCAAGGACTTGAGATTGGCTGAGTTCAAGTAATTGGGCACTAACTTGTGATCTAACAGCATGCAATTGTTCTGGATGTTGATTTTGCCAGTCTCTTAATTTGTATGTTTGGCCAGTCAAATCCCAATAAATTCCTCTTAAGGTGTGGAAGAGAGATTGTCTGGCTTCCCAAACAGGATAGACGATAACCATACCAACAGTGAAGAAAATCCATATAAACATGACAACGATCCATCCAGTGAAGAATTTCCTAGAGAAAACGTATCCTGTTCCATACATTGGCATTGGCCATAATATGACAAGACATAAAGTCAATACAACACAGATAATAGCTGCAGTTTTGAATGATTTATTCAAATGTTGAAGTTCTTTTTCTAAAGCATCTTCATGTTCGTGGACTATAATATTTGCAGCAATTGTGACTTGAGATTTAACAGGTACAATGGCTTCTTCATCCTTTTCGTTAGATGATAATGCTGTATTTAATTCTTCTTCTTCACTTACTCTTGCGATGGACCTTAAAATCTTCCAATCAAAGTTTTGTGGCTTGAAAATAAAAGTAAATGATGGAACAAGAATTAATGGAGTACATAACGCAACAACATTACCTGTTAACATAGCATCATCTTCAAAAGTGCTATCAATAGTAATTTCACCAAATTTAGTTTTCGTAACAACTAACCAAGACATGATCGCTAAAGCAGTTGCAATTATTGGTGTACAATTGGCTGCAATTCTATTTTGTTTACTTGATAATAAAGTAAGAGCAGCAGGTAAGACTGCACCACCAATAATAATTCCCATTAGTTCATACAAGTAGCCCATCGAGATACCAGCATAATGTAAACCAATAGCAAACCCAGCCATAACATAGGCAAAAATAATAACAGACATGTGAGAAATATAGATCAATCTCTTTCCAGAAGCATTAGGATTAATATAACTTCTGTAGATATCATATGTACTTACAGTTGAGACAGCAATGAATTCAGCTGACATTGCAGAAGTACAAGCCATAAATACCATAAGCAAAGAACAAACTGCACCACCTTTTCCTAATAAAGCAACAGCTGCATTTGGTAAAACTAATCCAGCACTGACTTGTTCGGGAGATAATCTTTCTGGATAGGTTGGCCAGGCTGGGGTATCTTGTAAAGCTAAAGCAGCCAAACCCATTGTAGTTGAAGTAAAAGCTGGGATTGCAAACCAAGCTAAACCACCTAAAACGTAACCTGGTAATGCAGCTACTGGGTCTGCTGCAAATGCTTTGTTGAAATAACCGTTATCAAGGAAGACTGTACCAAAATTACCAACAATATTAATAACAAAGAAAATACCACCACTTCTTGACTTCAAGGTCAAATAAGAACCACCTCCATTTCCAGAAATTGGTTGGGTCTCAGCCAAACTGGTGATAACGTCCCAAACTTTTCCTGGCGAACCAAGAGTCTCAGATGTAGCAAATGTAGTGAATGCAAAAATCAATATAATTACAATCATTACGACAGTGTGAGCATAATCAGTTAAAAATGTTGCTTTAATACCACCAAAAAGGGTATACACAACAACACCTAATGGTAAAAGCAAACAAGCTGCTACAACATTGATACCAGTCAAATCACTAACGACAGCAGAACCTCCACTTAACAACATAGCAGTGACAAGAATATTAGTGGCTAAACCCCAGAATATATAAATGCAATGAGTGAGAGTACCATATCTTGTTTTTATGATTTCTAAATATGTATGTGCACCAGGAGCTCTTTCTTTTCCTTTGATTGCTAAACAGGCGAATAAAACAATTTGACATGTAGCACCGGCAGCATAGTAAATAGAACCAGAAATACCGTTATTGTATGTTTGAGTAGTAGAAGTAAGTAAGGTTGCAGCCCAAGTCCAGGAACTGACAACCGCAGCAGAAATAAGACCAGTTTTGACCGATCTACCAGCAGTTGCAAACTCTTCTGCGGTCATTATTTCTCTATTATATCTTCTTAAAATCCATGTAGTTAATATCATGGCAAAAGCAAAGAGCGCACCAACTCCTACTACCACACCATAACCAGTAGCCTGATTCAAAGGAACAACAATTTCAGGCATTTTTTTTTATTTATTTGACAGATCAATTTCTCGAAATGGGATAAAATAATACTAATGATAGAATATATATATATATAATTTAAGGGTTTCTACATAGGTATTTATATATTGTAATAATGGTTATCAGTTTTTTTTGACTTGATAAGAAATAGTCCAATACCTGCATATAAACGATTGTTATCATAAATGTTCCATAGCGGCGCGATTAGGTGCTATCAGAAATGATCGCCGAATAGGGGCCCGATTAAATATCGTATCACATGATTTATTAAACTCTATCAATCATGCGATTCTATGTTATGCTCATTAATACATACCTCCAGTTTTCAGGAAATACCTTTGTTAATCGGGATAACTAAATTTTATTGGACGATAACCATGCTTTGTGAATATAACTCCCGATAGTAGAGTAAATTTATTCACTCCTGTAGTAATAGGATTCTTTGTTCTATGAATACGGCTTCAAATATATCATCATAATTCAAGTCTATCATGTAGTATGTCGGAAAGCCGTTATCGTGTAATCCACTACTGATAACTAATTTAGGTGCAACTAGCATGAATGGCATGAGATAATACATTATCGAATAGTAGTTTTTTTTTAATTTCTAGAATACTATATTATGAACATGTTATTGTTTGTAAGAATGCTATATAGTATTGTAATTAGGATTGCCAAATGACTAGAATTTAAATCTTGAAGTTCATTCAAATACTCTGCGATTCTTTTACTGATGTATTTGGAGCAGTGAAGTATCTGCGAATCGATTAATATTCCCAAACTGGTAATCAGAATTTAGATGAGATTATTTGCATTTGCAAGCTTTAAAAGTTTCCTGAAGTTTGTCCGTGATTTTGTATTGCTCTGCAATCAATTTCTCTCTGACTTTTTGTCTAATTGACTCATCTTCCTCAGAATCACCAATATGGACGAACATTTTTGGAAAATCCTAGAATATTTTGATTAAGACAATCAGTACTCTTCGACACACCATTCGACTCTTCAATAGAATATGATAGGGTCAGGAAAGTTATCCTACATCTCTGCTTGGTTTCTTTATAGATATGACAAATGTAATTCTGAAGCAGATAAAACTTTAATTAGATTTTATGTTTAAGTTGATAGTTCTACAAAATCAAATTGTTTAATCCATTCATTTAAATAGATCATGTTTTTAACAATTTATTTGATTTATACTACCTAGAGAAGTCTTAATGGCCCTAAATAGAAAAGAAGTGGAGAATTATATCATCGAACATTTAAACAAATTATCAAAGATACGTGATCACAAGAAAACATATGATTATCTTAATTGGAATATCGAATGGAACAGAACACCCGCAACTGCAGATATTGTCTTGAAATTTATGTTTGGATTGAAAGATAATCAAGAGGAAGAACTCGATTATATACGTGAAATTATTTACGATCCATAGGGCATGACGAAAAATTGTTGCTAAAATTCTTCAGATTCTATATGAGTCTACCAGTTTTTGAACATGGATTTAAACCAGAATGTGATCTAAGGATGGAGGACTTGCCTCCATATCGAGGAACTGAACGAGATAATGCATTCATATTAAGTTTGTACAATTTTAATTTCAAAGACAACTACAAAGAGATTGATGATAAAGAATTAAGCAAAACAATGAATGAAATATATCAAGTTGGAATTAAAATTATCCTTTTGCTGTCAAAGAGGATTTTTCAGGAAGGGAATGACCAATATTTTTAGATATATTGAGACACAGGAATTACCTAAAAATCTGGCTACGTATGAGAAAGCTGTGAGCAGTTGGAAATCATACACAAGAACGGAATTATCCACAATGACATCAGCAAGAGAAACATACTTTATTCCAAAGATGGCAAAGTATATATTATTGATTATTCCTTTTCATTTTTCTCTACTAACAGTGATCGAGTGGAAAAAGATAAAAATATTCTTAGAGATATATTTATTTGAGAAACTTCTATATTGAAGAATTAGGTATATTATACGGATGATGTGAACAATTTGAATCAGGGATTTAAGATTGTTCCACCTAGTCTCTTTGCTTACATATGTCTTATAAGAATTGTAATTTTGATTAAATTGTTTAATTTCTACACTTTTTTTAAAATATTATTATTATTTGCTAAAATATATAACAAATGCTATTTACTACCAAATTTATATTGTAAAATGACTAAAACTTCAAATCTTGAAGTTCATTTAGAGATGCACTGTGAGACTCAGTAACTGGGGTATTTGGAGTAGACGACTTATCTGTGAATTGATCAATACTCCCAAACTGATAATCTGGATTTAGATTAATGAGATTATATGCATTTGCAAGATTAAAACTTTCCTGAAGTTTGTGCGTGATATTGTTCTGCTCTGCAATCAATTTCTCTCTGACTTTTTGTCTAAGTGACTCATCATCATCTTCCTCAGCATCAGCAATAAGGATGAATTTGTTAGGAAAATAAAACGTACCCAGTATATTCCGATCTAAAACTATCAGACCTTCTTCAACGCATCTTTCGACCTCTTCAATAGAGATATGATAAGACCAGGAAAAATGATCCGAAATTTCTGCTATAGTGCTACCTTTGAAATAGTCATATTGTTCTTTATAGAAATTGTCACTATCAGGTTGCAATAGTAATTCATTCTTTATCTTATTGTACTTGAAAAAGTGTTCTTGTTCTTTTAGATATTGGATGATGAATTCAGAATAGTTCTTATTTACTCTAGGAGCGATCACCACCAAGCCAGAGTTCTCATAATTCTTGATCCTGATTGGCAAGTTTAACTGTTCAAAGAGATTTATCGCTCTGTTAAAATCATCAGCCGATAGCAAATCAGTACCGAAACCCTGGGTCAATATTAAGTATCTGTTATAGTTGGCGAAAAGATCTTGGGTAGTGATCATGGAGAAATTCTTGGTAAGCTCATAATTCGTAAGATATTCACTCATATGTCGGGCCAACTCACTATGGTACAAGGTAGAAGATTTCTTAATCTTTAAAGGTGGAATGATAGTTGTATAAGGCAGTTTGGTCCTAACAATCTTACTAAATGAGTCAGATAATTTAAGAAGATCTTGGTACTTGTGCATGAGTTGCAGCAAATCATCCAAAGAAGAACTCAATATTATTTCGTTTTGTTTCCTACGCTGCTCTCCCTTTTGCTCCAAACCATGAATACCACCACCTTTTATTGTATTTGATGAGATTTCATTAACCACCTTCTTCCCTTGCTGATTAATAGTTCCTTTATTTATCAACCTCTTCCACTTGATGTCTTCAAGTAATTCATTTACTAATTTAAAAAACTCTGCATCTCCGCCTTTACGGAAGCTGATCTTCACATAGGGTTCATTATCAGTGTATATCTCCTGATCGTTCTCTAACTGGATATTGCTAATTGGTACTTTTTGAGATTGTTCCCGTATTTTTGCTTTGACTCTTTCCGACACTCTAGATCCCAATTCTGTGCCACAAAGCTCACAAAACTTTAATGATGGATGGTTAATAAAAGTACATCTTGGACATTGATCATCACTTGCTACTGCAGCTGATGGCGCTTTTCCCTGCTTCGAGGAAGCTTTCTCCAACACCGACCTCGTAGTTTTAACTCCACAAGAAATACATTTCAGCATTTCTTGAGTGTTCTCGATGCTATATGTTGTATGGTTATTGAAGGAACAAATAGAACATACCCAATCCACGGTTTTTACCTCCTTTTGGTCAATTGGGACATTGGAATCTTTCAAATACAACTTTACTTTCGGCGAAGACCGCAAAAATCCATCTATAAACACAGCCTTGGCAACACTAGCCAAAGATAAGCTCATAGAGTTGTTATGGTCTGTATTATCAAAGAATATCACCCTTTTGTTTGTCAAATAGATCCGACCAGATTGACGATTGACAATCTTCAGCTTCCCCTGATATAAACCAATATGATCCCTAAGAAAAACATTGTATTCATCACTTTCTAGAATTGGACGCTTACTTCTGTTTATAAGTATAGGCTGCCATATATGAATCCAATTTGTCATACCTTATCAATAGTAAAGGGCCATCGTTATCAATAAAATAACATTAGATATTTTGCCAAATCGTAATCTGTAAATCAATAGAGATAACCTGTAAACATATTTTGGCAGGAAATTTCCGCTAAACATTTTAATTTACGGTGTATCATACAAACATACCTGGACTAGAAAAACATTGGAATAAGCATTTATACAGTTTCGGCGAAGTGTAACAGATACAATTAACGAAGTAGTCTAAGTAAGTCTAGTGAATGAAGAAGAATTAAGAATTTACAGTTAACTAGCGCTCACAATGGCATTCCTTTTCAAGAGAAACCCTAAGACGCCCCAAGAGCTAATAAGAGCATTAAACGATCAGGTACTCAAGCTAGATCTGATCTCTGATGGCAGTAAAAAGTGTCAAGATGAGTGCTCGAGATATTTGAAGCAGGTAAAGATAATTCTCCACGGAGACGATGAAAATGACCCGCTCCCTGACCAGATTTCCTTGCTAGCGCAGGAGATTTACTCCAGCGATTGCATGTACTACATGATTTACAACTTAAAGAGATTAGATTTTGACTCCAGAAAGGACGTTTTAATCATTTTTCTGACTCTCTTACGACGACAAATAGGGAGCAAATCTCCCACAGTTGACTACTTGATGACCAAGCCAGAAATATTATTAATGTTGATAAAAGGCCCGGAGTCACAGGAAATAGGATTGGTGTGTGGCCAGATTTTGAGAGATTGCATCAAGTTTGAGGTTATTAATCGATTTGTTATCAGCAACCCCCTTTTCTGGAACTTTTTCAAATACGTACAAATCCCTATCTTTGAAATAGCTACTGATTCATTCACCACCTTGCATGATTTATTAACTACCCATAAACAGTTGGTCTCTGAGTTTTTGGCCAACAATTACGAAATTTTCACGTCCAATATCAATATGTTGATCCAATCGCCAAATTATGTCACCAAGAGACAAAGCGTTCGTCTACTATCGGAGTTGGTGTTGCAGAGACAAAACCAGTACTTTTTGAATAAGTATTTTGATGATACGAGCAATTTGAAGTTGATCATGTTGCTATTGAGCGACAAACTGAAGAATCTACAAATAGAAGGCTTCCACATATTTAAGTTTTTCGTAGCCAAGCCCAAGAAGTCTCAGAAGATATTAGATATATTGATCAAAAACAAAGAGAATTTCGTCGAGTTTTTCAAGACCTTCAATATTACCAACACTAATGACCCAAATTTAACCGACGAAAGAGATTACATTCTAAGTGAGATTCAGAAATTGCCAGACATAGAAAGAATCAATTAAAATATTGCATACTCCTAAATAAATTGCTATAACAAATTAGTACTCATAAAAAACAAAACCTCTTATCCCTATTGTAGAACTTATTTGGCAACTCTAGACCAGTCCTTGTATTCTTCACGACCGTATTGGATCTTGTTAATCCATTCAGCAACGGTCTTGGTCAATTCACCAGTGTTACCAGCAGTAACAGGAACTTGGATGTCTTCACCTCTCCATCCAATAGACTTAATTGGAGAAACGATGGCTGCAGTACCAGCACCAAATGCTTCGACTAATTCACCCTTAGCTGCTCTTTCCTTGACTTCATCAATAGTGAATTTACGTTCAGAGATAGTCCATTCATCAGAAGGTAATCTTTCTCTACATAATTCCAAAATGGAGTCTCTGGTGACACCTTCTAAGATGGTACCGTCTAATGGAGCAGTAGCCAATTCCTTCTTACCAGAAGCATCCTTGAAAACGAAGAATGCGTTCATAGTACCGACTTCGGTGATGAAACCTTCTTCACCGAATAACCACAAGTTTTGGTCGTATCCTTTAGTAGCAGCTTCTAATTGAGGCTTGATGCATGGGGCATAGTTGGCACCCAATTTCTTGTTACCAACACCACCTGGCCAAGCTCTGACAGCATAATCGGTGGCTTCTAAAGAAACTGGCTTGAAACCACCCTTATAGTATGGACCGACTGGAGATGCAATAACGTACAATAATGCTCTGTCTGGAGTACCGACACCTAAAGAAGCAGTGGTACCGATCATAGTTGGTCTCAAATATAAAGAGTAACCATCACCAGATGGGACAAAAGATTCTTCGACTAACAAAAATTTGTCAATCAAAGTCATGAGTTCTTCACAGTCGAAAGTAGGTAAACAAATTCTTTCAGCAGAAGAGTTCATTCTTACCATATTCTTATTACCTCTAAAGGTTCTGATATTGTTGTTAGCATCACGGTATGCCTTCATACCTTCAAATAATTCGAAAGCATAGTGTAATACAACGGAAGATGGATCCAAGTTTAAAGAGTGGTATGGATTAATCTTAGGAGTTCCCCAACCGGCCTCTTTTGTCCATTCAATTTCCAACATGTGGTCGGTAAAAGTTTTACCGAATACCAACTTATCGTTGGATAACTTTTCCTTAGGAGTGGTAGTCTTAGTGATAACTAATTTTGAAGCGTCTAAAGGTGCAGACATTGTGGAATTAAACCTAATGGTGTTAGTTCTCATAGTTCTAAAACACCCTGAATTAAGTGCTCTAAATAATTGCATTTCTATTACTCCTCTATTAACTCGGTGCAATTATAAACACCTTTATAACTAGTGCAAAAAACTACTTACTAAATATCGATATCGATAATTTTCACTTGAAGATACCGCCAATTATTCACAATTTAAATAAGGTGAAAATTCGGCCCCGGATGAGTCAAATTTCGACCGTAATCGCAATCGGCTACAGACGGCATATGACTGATGTATATGACTGAAGAGATTTGACACCTAAAGGGTGAGTTAGCTTCCCCACACAACCACATTTTCGATAATTGATCCGTCAAGGATAACTCGATTGTATTCGTCAAAATACATAACCGGAACATTACTTCCTTGAGTCGAAACTGGGTCAAATGGAAGTGTCCAGATGACCGATCCGTGATCGACTGCGAGACCATTTAACTTGATAAGTCGTAAGATGCTGGCAGGCGACGCAAGTGCTTGCAATGGAATCGCTGTATGCATACGTGCACCAACATCAGCGTCTAGGATATCTGGGAGAAACAGCTCAAGATATTGCTGAGTGATTTTCGTGTTGGCGGTATCTATGTCCCCTTCAGTGAGTACTTCAAACCGCACCCTGAGACCATCTAGGTGCGGAACCCAGAAGTCGCCAGTGCGCGGAAACGCCAGAATCGCACGTATTGGGGAGCTATAGGCGCTAGAATTGTCTGCAACTTTTGGGACTTCTTTTGCGCTCGAATCGTCTGTTGCATTAAGTACATCTTTTGCGTTAAGGATGTCTGTTAAATTTGGCGCAGGCTGGTGAGAATTATCGACAACAGTGAGCAGAGAGATTTCAATGGTATTGAAGTTGTCAATATCGCCTAAAATGAGATCATACTGTCTAGCAGTGGCAGAACGAGGGCATTGAAGATATAGCTGACCAGGAACCGGCTGGAACATGGTATATCTATCGTAAAACAGAGGTGTGAGTTCGATGCAGCTTCCGTCAAGTGACGACTGCGAAACATGAGATGGCTTTGCAAGGGTGCGACGATAGATATAGTCTGGTTGGAATGTTTGGTCCCACATATAATAATATGACGCCATGAAAGAATTTGTCTCAGGGACATCCAAGTTGATCTCGCAGGTGTCGAATCTGGTAGCATAGGGATCGTGTTTAAGGATCCTGTTATTACTATTTCCAGGAATATCTTCTAGATCAACCTGCGGATTCGAAACGTTTCTGTAGAATATAGGAAATGTATTATAGAAAGCAGAACTAATCTCTCTAGTCTTGATTAGAGTCCTGAGCCATCGACTTTCTTCTTTTGTCTCCTGTAGACGCACAGGGCCCATAGATGGTTTGAACTCCAAGTCTTTATTGAACCACAATGGATGAGCTTCTGTAGAGAAAATCCAGTTTTTGTTCTTCATGAGATCACTGTGCAAGAAAACATCGTCATGGGCATCAAAAAGTAGATACAAGTATTTTAACGTTTCTCCCATGACAAACGTTTCCATACGATTCTGCATTTTACCGGTCCTTACGTCCTGGAACCCAGAGAATCCACAATTGGCCCTGAATTTGGTCTTGAAGAGATTCAATATTCTTTCCCCCACTTGAAGATACATTGGGTCTCGTGTAGCTCTGTATAAGTAGTATGTTGACTCTATAAATTCTGGTCTCAACGGATACCACTCTAACGCAATTGCACCATTCACATCTAGAGTCTTATCACTATCGACATAATGGACCCAACGCTCTGGTATCAGATCAAATGAGTCCCAAATTTTGAGATAAACCAAATGGGTTTTGATAGCATCAGACAATTGACCAGTGAGAACCTGAACCCCAGGCCAAAATGCACCCAACAGATCAATCCAATTGGTCACAATATTCCCATCATACACTCCTATGTTCGAAAATACCATACTAGCTTCATTGGGCCCGCCTCCAATCACCAGATGTGTCAATAATGCCTTATAAGATGACTTAAACACAGACCACATATAAGGATCATCAAACAAAATGTATGACTTAGCACTATATTCATAAAAGGAGTCAACAGATGCACCTATTCCAGTGATAGAATCCATCCACTTATTAAGATCTGGACTGATTGTCATGGGTAAAAGATCTAAATTCAGCCTGGAAACCCAAAGCTTCCAATACGTTGCTTGTGAATAGTATTCAAATTGTGGATCACCAGTCAACTTTGATAGCAATGTCATCTCTAAAACTGGCGTAGTGGCTCCAGATAAACAATTTTCGCTCTGGAGCTTCGTAGGTACACCTTTTAGTCCCTTCGCTAAGTTTATACGAGGATATGGAATGTTATTTGACGTCTTGAATGCTGGAATTAATCTCAAACCAAGATCATACGCTAAATCCAATAAAAAGCCATCGTATTGTTCGGATATTTGCTTGAATCGCTTATATTTCTCTGGAACCGATTTGTTTTTAGCGACATCAGACAATAAGAGATGCGTTGATAATAATCCACCTAACGAACGAATAGTGGACTCAAACACCTGAACTACTGTATTCTTAACGAAAATAGTCTCTTTGTTAAAGTTTAAGAAATCCAACATCTGTTCTAATTGATCCCATTCCTCCATGATTATTAGTGTATCCAAGTTATCGACCACTGTCAGTGAAGTATTGCCCATTGCATCATTTCTGATAATGTTGTAGACATTTTTATAGTCTGGCCCATAAGGTTTACAAGTTATTGGTCTAACTTCATCGTAAGGAAACCCATAGTACATATAAGATGACCAGGCATGGTTAAATAGTTGTTTTGTTTCATTTCTCATGTAATTGATATGCTCAGGTGAAAAAGACGAATTAAAGTCCTTAGCAAAACTGCCACTAACAGCAAAAAATATACATAGTACCTGTGTTATAACCCAACTCCTTTGATCATTAAACATCTAAGGTTGGCATTTACGTGTTATCACTAGATAAGAGTTGAAAATATATTTTTTCAGAGCTTAGCGATAACGAATTTTTCAAATTTTTCATTCTATTAAGTAATACATTAATAAATAAGTCTAAAAGTATAAAAGATCATGCAATTTTACTTACCAAATATTCTATCAACTTGGGTGATAATTTTACCAGTACCAAACCAAAATGTTATGCCAATCAGAACCACATTAATTAGTACTATTAATAAGCCACTGAGCATAAATCTAGGTGCAAATATTTTCCACACCATTAAGTGTCTTCTGAAGTGAGCAGCAAAGATCAAACTAGATAAACTAGTCAAGTTGATGTAGGAGAGAAAAGTAGTGAGGTTCGTGACAACTTGTGATAATGCTGTGATTGGCTTGCTGGAAGGTCCTATTCTCCAAAAGGTAATAAGAGGAATACACAAGCTGATAATGACGAAGGAACCAAGAGTATTTAATAGAATATTCAAGTGAGTGAATGGGAAAAATACAGTTTCATTGGTCATGAACCCAATTTCCCATTGAATAGAGGGTATGGTTGCTTGGTGACCAGTGCTGAAAAAGTGCTGAAACCCTAACAATCCGAGTATAACGGAAGAAACGAAGTTTCTTCTCAATTGGAGAATTTCAAAAAGCTCTAATAACGACAAAATCTGAACAAGTAAGATGCTGAGAGAAATCGCCCCCAAAGGCTTGGTGACTAATTGAATAGCAACAAAGAAATTAAGTACCAAGAGGAAATACGATGAGCCATAGATATTCTCAAACCCCAAGAGCTTCGGTGGAGGGGACTCATCGCCTTCGGTGGGGGTACCATAATCAATTCTAACACATAAAGGTCCCTTAGACCAACTAAAATTTGCAAGAATTAGAGATGTGAATAACAGAAGTCTTGAGATGGCAATTTTTAAAGACTTGAGCAAGCTTGACATGGTAGAGTCAGATGCAAAAGTGAGAAGCTGGTTATTTTCAGCGTACTCAATTGTCCAATAGACAGCACCCATAAACATTAATAATCTCAATCCAGAACCAATCCAAAGTGGAGCAGCTGAATGATAGGAATCGGACAATTGGTAGAACGATTTAATGATTAACGGAATAATGTAAGTAAACACATGTAAAAGCACAATAGACCACCATGAGGTAGTAAATGTAGATGTGCAATATGGTCTTTGTTCCTCACGACAAATGCTTATAGTTGAAACTAATCTTGATAAAATAATAAATGTTACAGAGTGCATAGCACCCAATATCCTTTGTTCTTTTGGAATATTTCTAGTAGTAAAACAACCTAAAAGTGTACAGAAACCAAACGTGATAATAAAAAACAGAGTCATTTTGTCTTCCCAAACGATATATGAATTGGATGCAAAAATCATGCAATGAAACACGACAAATACAATACCCATGAAAGACCAGGTGTTGAAATTGTAGACCATGAAGTCTCTTAATTGGTGCCAAAGCCAGTTAACACTGAACCTATCCATAATTGGGGCCCAAAATCCAATGATGACACCCAATGACAGTCCGACCAATAAACATCTAGTCAAATCAAAACCATTAGGGCGAAGTACGAAGTATATTGAAAAGCTTAACACCAACCCTAATAATGACATCGCAATTACGGACCCAACGAACTCAAATGACATTGTCAGAACTCTAACTGATGGGATGGATCTAGCATAAGTCAATAAAAACGTCAATAAGAGTGCTAATAATAAGATACCAACTCCAATATGTGGCAAGTCAAATGTTGCCCATAATCCTTTGCATTCTTCCAACGAAGCAAGCTGATATTCTTTAGCCAGATCTCTGAATGCATTACTTTCCCCCTGTGAGTTAGAGAATGACTCTCTTAAGGCAGTATATACTTTTTTCAATTCCGGTGTTAAACTTGGCGTGTTATCTCTGAATTGCTGGATTTGTTCTATGGTTAAATGCATTGCCATGCTGAGATCCTTTTCGCATACAAATGCTTCATCTATTGGAAAACCCAAATTATTAAATGGCACTGGTAATCCCAATAAAAATGATAATGTGGGAACCAAGTCTATCTGATTAACCGAACGGTAGTTTTTTCCCATGTCGGATATTTGGTACTCCTTGGGTGATCTCTTCAAGAATTTTTGTTTCTTAGAATATAAGAATAGCGTACTTTCCACCTCATCGTTAGAATCACCACCATGGTTTCCTGTAGAATCCATACCATGATCACCCATCACTATTAACATTGTATTATCGTCTATTCTGGAAATTACCGATTCTAAAACTTCGTTCATTTGCAATAGTTTATCCTCCATAGAAAAATGATCTGGTCCATATCTATGGCCAACATGATCTACACCCAAGAAATGTCCAATTAGAACGTCCCATTTGTTGATATTTTCCTTCTCCAACATCAAATCTAGATGTTCTATCACACCATTATCCACAGTGTGAAGATCCCATACGTTTAATGATTCGTAAGGAAAGTTCAACTCGGGGTTGATGTACTTATTAAATAATGCTGACCAGGTGTCGTCACCCATAAATGCTATGCTTTGATTATTTTTATGCAACTGTAACATCCAGTTATCCTCGTCTATGCTATCACCATCAAAATTAGATCCAGCATCCACAAATGTCGGCAAACTTCCCGTAGTCATTCCCTTCAATCTCTGGAGTGTCGTAGTAGGTGGATCTGCTACAAACTTCAATAATACACCATTTTCACCCTGAGCCAAATCGTATAAAATTGGTAAATGATTGTGGTAGGGTTTTTCTGATCCTTCTACAGGAATCACGAAATCAAACCGTAAAGCATCAATCACTAATACCACAGTTTTATTGTATTTCACAGGCTCAAAGCATTCATCACATTCGGCAATGTAAGGAAGAACCTGTCTGGATAGTAAGAATCCCAGACTAAAGAACCATGTTCCCACCATCTGAACACCAGCTAAAAACATAAGCACCATCAAATATCCTATGAATGTGATTTTTAGCTTTTGTTGTTTAACCTTGGAACGAGCCTGCTGTTGTAGCTGTTGTTGCTGGGCTAAGAGCTGCTGTCTCGCAGCTAATATAGGGGGTTGATTCATTACAGCACTCTTCACGATGAGGTCTTAAATGATCCAAATACTTGTTCTAGAGATAATGTTATAAAGATCAACAACTAATTATGTTATCAAATGTTCCGGTTTCCGAATTAAAATGTTATCACCGCGCTAGTGCAAAATTCACACGCTAAAATGTCTTGTAACACTAACTGTATTGTATTATACTACATATAAAACATTATATAGAACTGAATATGTGGATATTGAGGAGCCATGTAGATGTAGATCCATGCAAAAAATCGGTAATTTTACTCCATCGAATGGTCGATCTGGCTTAGGAAATCCTGCTCGAATGAATTGGATGGCATTAAGTCATCTTCGTCTTCATTTCCGTCAAAATTGATCAATTCGCCCATAGGATCGTCTACAGGGTTGGAGTCTATTACATTCTCTTGGTTGTTATCATTAAAAAGATCGTTGATTTCGTCGTCGATCATATTCCGATCGCTAGCAGAATTGTCGTTGTTGTCATCGTTGTTTACGTCAGCACTGGCAGCTCGATTTATTACTTGCATTGTAAAGCTATTATTAACATCACTGTTAGATGTATAGTCGGACTGGTGGCCATTATTGAACTGGTCCATGAACATGCCACTTCCAAGATCAAATTGATCATGTTCAAGATTTCCGTTGGAAATTGGGGCATTATGAATGTCACTTGGCTCATGTTCAACGATCTTGTTTTCTTGAGAAGAACTGGAGTTCATGTTGACCAAGGAATTAATCAGCCTAGGGTTATAGTTCTCTGGGGCCATCTTCACCTCTATATTGGAAATTTTGCTGACTGGCACAGAATATTGTTTTACCAGCGATATGTCTTCAAACTTCATGTTGTATTTTTTATTATATGTGCCTAGGATATTGTCCAACTCGCTTTCTAATGCTTCTAATGACTTCTCGTCCAGAACTTGTGCCTGTAGCTCAGCCAACTTCTGCACAGATTCTCGCTGAAATAGTTGCTTTTCACCAAATACCTTTTTCTCTACTTTATTTTCTTTGTCTTCCTTTCCTTCTTTTAATTCCTGGATTAATTCTCGTGCCTTTTTCCTCATGTATTCTAAGTCACCAAAATACAAATCTTCGGGTTTTCTTTCCTCTATCTGTGGAACCGCAGGAAACACTGAAGGCGGTATAACCTTCGAGGTATGAATTTGCTTAGCGGTTATGTTCTCTATATAGTCATGATTGGAAATGTATCTATTTAACGCATCGCTTCTGTAAGAAACGAGGTCGGCTTCATCATGTATTTGTCCAAGATTATCTTCTTTTATTTGCCTGAACTGTTGCTGTTGTTGAAGATGTGGTTGCTGCTGAGGGATCTGGGAAGAATAAGTATTACCTACGATCTTATTTCGACGTTTAGGTCTTCCTGGTTGTGCCATTGAAACGTGATGCTAATTATTATATATAGATTAGATTATTGAAATATAAAAAAACAATCTCAATTTTGTAATTCACACGATTATTTAGATTGTTAGCATGAATTATTTATACACAAGATATATTGTAACAGGACTATAGAATAAGATAAATAAATAAGATTGACTTCTTAATAAATTAAAAGTACATGAAATAAAAAATAATTAATACTAATTCTTCTAGACACGAACGAAATTCTGAATACATTCACATTTTCCAAAGAACACCATCTAATTGAAGAAATAGAAACAAAATAATAATAATAATAATAATAATAATATAATAGTAATAGTAGTAAAGTCTCGAAGTAATACTTCATTCATAAAGTGTGCAGTGATTTGATAAATTGGCTCTAGTAAAATAGATGCGGTCGTAACAAGTTTATAACGTATTAAGTCAATTCAATGAAACGTCTTATCCATTGCAAATTATAAATCAAATCTACCATTGACAAATTCTTCGTCATCCATATGGTGGTCTTCATCCATATCTATTTCATCCTCTTCATTCAATTGGCCATCATCAATGACGTCTTCATCAGGAGGTAAGTTAGGGTTTCCAGGAATGAATGAATTGTGATGCTTGAATGTGTTCATTCTATGAGACTTTCCAAAGTGGTCATCAAAAGCAGAATCATCAACATAGGTAAAACCCTTGAAATTAGCTTGGATACCTGGGGACAATGGAGTAGATGCTAATTCAAGTTGTTTTCTGATAACCGAGGTTGATTCAGAAGTAAATTCAGGGTCAAAATTGGAAGTATCAGTTTCGGACGTCAAATGTGGCTTGAATGGTGGAGGGATACTCTTGGACTTCAATAAAGTCCAGTCGATATCACTGAAGAATGGATGGGCTTTCAATTCTCTTGCATCATCAGTAGCTCCTAATCTGTGTTTTGGGTTTCTGTTCAACAATCCCTTAACAAAAGATCTACCTTCAGGACTCAAAACTTCTTTAGGAAATCTAACCTTACCGAATGCAATATTCTTGTACATTTGTTGAGTGCTATCAGCATAGAATGGAGACCAACCACAACACATTTCGAAGATAAGAACACCCAATGACCAAAAATCTACCATCTTAGTATATCCTGATTCGTCTAATAAGACCTCAGGAGCTAAATATTCTGTTGTTCCACAAAAAGTATTGGTAGTACCATCGTTGTTCAAATTTGCTTTTGACAAACCAAAGTCACATAACGCAATGTGCCCATTAGCGTCCAATAAAATATTTTCTGGCTTCAAGTCACGATAGACAATATCATTATCATGTAAGTGTTCTAATGCCAAAACCAATTCTGCAATATAGAATTTGGCTCTGTCTTCAGGAAATCTACCCTCCTTCTGCAAATGCCAAAATAATTCACCCCCAGACATATAATCAGTAACCAAATATAAATCAGTTGGAGTTTGGAATGAGAATTTAAGTCCCACAATAAATGGAGAAGCTGCAGTAGAGGTTCTGACTAAAATATTTCTTTCACCAATTGTATGAGCAATCTCTTTCTTTTTGACAATCAATTTCTTGGATAACACCTTCATTGCATATATTCTATCATTGTCCCACTTTTTGACCTGGAAAACTTGACCGAAGGTACCCTTACCTAATAATCTCAATACTTCAAAATCGCTTGGTCCGTACAGCTTCTTTTCCAAGGAACTATACTCCCATTGAACTTTAATCGATCCTGTTACTCTCTCTCCGATAATTCTTGCTGACAATTGTAAAATTTCAGGTTCGCTTTTCTTATTGCTCACAGTAGAGGGAAAGATCCTAACATGGCCCAAAAACGCATCGTCCTTAGCTGCATCATATACAGAAATGTCTAATTCCGATTTAGAACCAATCACATCAAAAGAAGCTTCATGGTTCCATATTGGGTTAGATGATCCAGTAAAATTAAATTGTTGGGTGGAAGATTGTCTTTGATACATTCTAGGTCTCCCATGAACAGGAAGTGCCTTAGGATATTGCTGGAGGCCCTGGTTTCCTCCAAATGATCCAGGAGCATTTGTCACAAATTCAGAACTTTCGAAAGAGCAAACAACATATGGCTGAGATGCAACTAAATCTTTAGCCTCGATAATTGTGATTTTTAATTTACCCTTTGGCTGGCTACTTTTGGTCAAAGGATTATATACATCACCTGCTTCATCCATAGTTATAATTACAGGCTGTTGATTATAAGCCTGGCCGTAGTTTTGGTCGGCTTCTTGTGGCCTGGAGGAAACAGGTTGCAAGTCATTAGACTTGAAAGCTTGGTTCAAGTATAATTCAGAGCTATTAGTATTTGTAGTAGTACCATATACCAATGAGTTATCAGAGATAGCAGTCGTTGGTGCAACATTCAGCAATCCCTTAGGGAAAAATTTTGTAGGCCCTCCTTGTTGAACCTGTTGAACACGCGACTCACTAGAAAAATTTTGTTCCTCTTGACTTTGGTAGGAATACATGCTCTGTTGGGAGTGTTGGTTCTGTTGGCTCTGTTGATGTGATTGATGTGATTGTTCATTCTGATTTCTTTGAGCAGGGTCCCGTTTGTGGAAACCGCCGAATCCAAATATTGATTTAGCAAAATCAGCCATTCTTAAATTAATAATTAATTGATAATATGATTGTATCAAGGATTTTATGCATTAACAGTCTATGTAAAGTTTGCCGCCGTATTTCTTTATGTATATGATGCTTATTAAATTTCGATGGCGATGACTATGATTCCAGATCTCTGCTTTCTTGTGTTCGTAACGTTCTTATCCTCAATTCAAATAAATAAAAGTATAATATATACAATCACTCTTTGATGTTCAATAGAGTTTATGTTAAGAGCTGGTAATTATGTTAGTATAATAATCCTTTAAGAGTACCATCATCCTGAGAAGGGGATGAGCGGCGCCGCAATTCTTTCATAGATAACCAAATCCACTTGAATATATAACTAATTGCTATCTCGTCAGCCTATTATGAATGATTGAGTCTTTATACATACATTATACTTGTGGAAAGATGCTTGTGAAATCGTGTAGTTGTAGCCGGAAGAAAAGATAATATAAAAAGAATTTTGAATGGGTATTTCTTGATAACGGCCCGTGGTACATACACGACCACGGAAATTTGTCAAATCTACGATAAAAGCTTTTATTGGAAGGATCAGAGATAGTTATAGGGTGTAGGCAGCTATACTGACAGATACAAATAATACTAGGTATATTGGATAAATTAGGATCATACCATTAATTGCATCAATGCTTTTTTTCTTAATACCGAAAAAACGAACGCTAATCAATTAAGCGAGGATCGAATTTTTGCGATAGGCTCTGACAAAGAATAAATGAATAGAAAATCTTCTTAATATAGGATATTCATCTGGATGATTATTTTATGAACTCAGATGGTATATCTTGCATAATTCAGTAAGTCTGATATCAAATAGGGTTACAGGAATTATAATTTTTCGATCTTGCATGGAAGAGACGCAAGATGCATATTTCTCCGTCATAGATTACTTCAAGTAAGCTTCTCTATTTAGAAGATTAATAATTAGTCTTTTGTGCCATAAATGTTTTTTTGTCTCTAGGTGGTTGCTAGAATGTACTAAGTGCTGATGATCTTTATAATGATAAAGATTTATCATAAGAGCCAATAATAACCTCTGTTATATCCGGGATAAGCCTATGCCGGCTCATATAGGACGAGAATTTTTTAATTATGAGGGAAATTGTTTAAGGTAAAAACCGCAAGAGATTCATGGCGTGTATATCATGTTGGTAAGGACTTTTTAGGATAGATATCTTAATTTGGAAATTGGCCTAGAATTGAACTTGGATTATCTGGAATATTTATAGTATGGCATATATAACTGTTAGTGCGTAGCTGAACTAACAATTCTACATGTAATTAAACACTAACTCCAAAGTAATATACGTGGGGATGACAACAAACTAAATCAGATCATTGGTTTAGATATTTGTACGAAGCTCTTTGTAGAAGAATAATCAATCTCAGAGAGATTGCAAAAAGATCAACATCAGCACAATGATGGTCTGAAACGTTTCTTGTGCAGGAATTGTAATTCTCACCAGAAAAAAATTGAAAGAATTTGAACACAGTATAGACGTGATATCAGCATACGGCCACACAATGAATTTCTTGGTTAGATCTTTAGTGAGACCAGCTAATTTTGCTGCTCCACTTAGGGTGCAATTCAGGGGTTTCAACCAATCAGCATATAATCTTAGGGATAAGTACTATAAAATATTGAAATACACCAAACCTGTCGACACTACAATCTACGAAGCAGGAGATTCCGTTGAGGGAGTCTCCATTCCTAAGTTCAGAAGAAAGTATCCACTCTATGAGTATGAAGCAATGTTCTTTAAGAGACAAAATAGGGGATTATATGGAGGGTTACAAAGAAAACGTTCTAAGTCATGTTCTGAATCAAAAAATAAGAATTTAAGAGCTCATAAACCAAACATTGTAAAGGCTAAGTTATGGTCTGAGACTTTAAATAAGGCCGTCCAAACAAGAGTAGCCACAAAAGTCTTGAAGACTATCAATAAGGAAGGGGGTTTAGACAATTACTTAACAAAGGAAAAGCCAGCTAGAATTAAAACTGTAGGCTTAAAGGGCTGGAGACTAAAATACGATATCTTAAAGAAAAGAGAATTAGATGCTTTGCCTTCTGTAGAAAAAGATGGTGAGATCCGTAAGGTTTTCTACATTCACACCGATGGTAGAATGTTAATAGTAGGTAAGAATAAGTTATTAAAGGAATTGTATGAGTTTGTCAAAAGAGATAGCTATACATCGTTAGAATGGAAGAGATTCCTTAGTCTGCATACCTACTTAACCATTGAAGAAGTAGTTGATAAGTTGGAACATTATAACTTTGACTTTTCTAAAGTAACCGTTTCAGTATAGATTGTAAATAGTTAATAAATCATGTATACATTTGATAATATGATAAGAATCAATATTCTAATATTTCTCAATTACTACGATCATCTTTTCTATCTTATCAAAAATGATATACTCAAGTATGGTATGAATACAAATATTGATTTGTGACATTCCTTAAATTTCTATAGGGAATTACCGACAATTCATGGCGAGAAAACTGCAAATGGTCAGTATTTTCGCGTAACTATTCAATGAAATCTCAGTAATAATGGGAAAGAGACGCTATTAAACGAGCCTCTTCTTCCTATTTCGCCTAGGAATAAAGAACCCCTATGGATTATCTCTTTAGAAATAATCGCAGTCACATTATCACCTGATCTACACTGGTTACTCAAAACAATACCTTTTGTGTAATAATATCGCTAAAACTCGAGTCACGTGCTAGTCTTCTCAAGGAAAATTCTCCATTGGGCGAGATTTTCCACTATTGACCGTACTCTGAGTTTTCGATTAAAAGAAAAAATTTTAATACTTCACAGTACTTTTAAGAATACTATACTACTAGAAATTAAAAATGGCTAGATCAGGTATGTACAACACAGCATTAATAGATGTAATAGCTATATGTACCAAAAGTAAAGGGAGTTAATATTGATCAGAAATATATCATGGTGAAAGAGTTATTAATATACGTTTGAAAATGAAGTAAAGAATCAGACTATACTTTGAGAGGAGTAGATTAATCTAATTAAATCCATGATATTGAAAGAGAGTATTTCAAATTAACATATTGAACACTAGAACTGTTATCGAGTTGAAGTGAATTTGACCCTTTTATTGAAGAGATCTAAAATGGTCAGAGAATTTAGTGTTATTTCTTTCAAATACTTTTTAATTATGAAGTGGTTTGAATTTAAGAATGGCTTATTACTTTATATAGCTATGTGATGAAATTGTGGAAATATTTTACTAACAATTTTAGGTATTGCTGTTGGTTTAAACAAGGGTCACAAGACTACCGCCAAGGAAGTTGCTCCAAAGGTTTCTTACAGAAAGGGTGCTTTATCCAAGAGATCTGAATTCGTTAGAAACATCGTCAAGGAAGTTTCTGGTTTAGCCCCATACGAAAGAAGATTGATCGAATTAATCAGAAATGCTGGTGAAAAGAGAGCTAAGAAGTTGGCCAAGAAGAGATTAGGTACCCACAAGAGAGCCTTAAAGAAGATTGACGCTATGCAAAAGGTCATTGCTGAATCCAGAAGACATTAAATGGTTTCGGTATAACTTTAATTCTATAATTTTATAGATATTAACCTCCTTCCTGTATCATCATCTGTTACATTACCATATTCTGGTGGTGTTTAATATATTTTACGTATTAATAAAAATTGTAGCTTTCGTGAGTATTTTGTGTAATATGTTAAATATAAACTCCAACTTTGTTAAATGGCAATTGAGATTCGTACTCATTTATGTAAGTACATCGATTGTTACATTACTAGCATGAATAAGACTGGTCTTATATTACCATTTAGAAGGCATATTAGTAGAAAATCAAATTTACCCTCTTATTTTTCTGATCCTACCATTATACCACCTGAATATGACCAGCCAAGTTCTCATGTAAAAAATTCTGGTTATGAATATACAGCTAGCTCAGAGAGTAGTAGCAGCTCTTCATCTAGCGTTGTTCCAAACCAGAATATGCATACACATGGATCTTCCTCTTCTAGAGACAAACATGACGGGTTTTTGCGAGAAATAACATCGTTAATTGCAATGTGTGGTTTGGGATATTTGGCGATTGATAATTATGCCAGCAGAATTAAATTAGAGAAATTGAATAACGAAACTACGGCTATAAATTTGAAGACCTTACAGATACAACAAGCTAATTTTGCAAATGCCCTGAAGAAAAGAGATTTACAAATTATACAAGAGCGTAGAGATGCAGCTAGACGTAATTTCAAAATGGGTCTTCATATAGCATTACTCAGGAAGCAATTAATAGTCGCCGGAATGACACCAATAGATATTGACAAGGCAATTGCTGAGTTTGAGACCAATGTTAAAGCTGATAATTCCATAAATAACGTTAGTGGACAAGCATTATGGGTAGATGATTCCTCACGTAAGTATCATGAAAATATCACTTCAATAAACTATTACTAACATATTTCTAGCATTGAAGAGTTATATCCCAGATCCTCATGAGTATGATAAGAAGCCATTAGAAAATAATTCAAATACTAGATAAACCTTTCAGGTATAGTCTGTACAAAACTTTACATATTTTAGTTACCCGCATTTTGATACATACCTAGTATAAAAAAGGACGATGCATTTTTTTATTTCATTTAATTTTTTTTTCTTCATACAATGTCTTTAGCAGGCGCCCATTAGAGTCACGGTTTATATGACTTCTTACACATATATTCTTTTCACTTTGTGATACTTTCGTGCTCGGGTAAGCCTTAGATTAAGTGTTTTTACCGGCCATATTTGTCGAGTCATTTTCTGGATTTAATGGATTGACTACGCGGTCCTAAACGTACATTTTTAATATGTAAAATTGAGCTATGTAGATGCTGTAAAAGCAGATATTAAATTCTGAACTTAGTGTTTGTGAATATGTAAACTTGAACTTCTATGTCGAGTATCTAAGCTAAGAAACCCTATTTCTAGTTAAGCATTTCGCTGTTCTATTAACTCAGCGTCAATTGGACCTAATTCTCTTTGCTTAAGCTTAAGTTTTAATAAGTTAATATTTGGACAACATGTTGTTTGGACATCACCATTTGCCTCATAGTACGACTTGCAACAAAGGTATAAATTATCTATCAACTTTGTACATTTTGATTCATTGTAGTTATTTGATTCTAAGCAGTTCTGAATAGCACATGCTTCAGGTTTACAAGGTTCAGGTGAATCCATTGGCATATTGATAAGATAAAGTAAAACATATCTCATTTAATATTGAGAACTGATTATTTATTGCTTAAATCAGGTGATCAGATGACCAGCTCAAGAAAATCCATATACAGTTTATTCATGCTATAATACTCTTGTCCAAGTCAGTATGGTAATCGTCTTCATCATACTCGCTAGGTTCGTAAATTATTAAAGGAACAAATTCATTCTTGGTTTGTTTCTTTTCTGTCTTTCTCTTAAATGCATAGAAAGTAGTACATGCTGAAAATAATGCTACAAGAATAGCGATAATACCCCATCTTGAAAGATGCCACCTCAAACTTTCAATTTCAGATCTCATGGCAGAATTCAACTCAGTAGTAATTTTATGGTTTGTTTCTTGGATCTGAAGGATTATTTTTCTAGACAGCAAGGTATTTTCTGATTTTTGATCGTTAATAGCAACCTGGCTATCATTCTTCATTTGAATAAAATCACTATTTAATTCATCAGATATAATATGAAAATCCCTTTCAAGTATATTAATTAGAGATATCAATTCATTTATATGCTGTTCCCTAGAACGAGTTACATCTACTCGTAATTCTTCTTGAGCACTTTCAAATAAATATCTTTCATTCTCTAATTCATATATTTGGGAATATTTTGTAGAAAGCTTGGAGAGTTTTGCATTCAACTGAACAGCTAATAAATTTAAAATTTCATCTGCTTGGGCTGGTGTGAAGCCTGAATCTCTTAGTTCTGTATACACATTGTATGTATTCATATATGGTTCCATTCCGTCAAATATTGTAGTTAAAAATTCATCGGAATTACCTTCAGATTTATCCTCTTCTTGTTCTATTGTAGGCTTTTTAATTTCATCTGATGTTTTGTCTATTGTTATGTCATTAATCCCATCAATATTATCATTATTCGTATTCATATTAGTACTATTATTATTCGTATTATTATTATTATTATTATTGTCATTATTACTGTTAGTACTGTTATTTTTAACACTGAGAGAGTTGGAATTATGATTATCAGTCGGGGCTTGTTTACTTCGATTGAATTCCTCCACTTCTCCTTCAGCTTGGATATTGTTATTCGAGCAAATAGTTGAAGTCGAGAACATTGCTTTACTACCATTTTTCAGTGATGCATATTTCGATGTAGTGAAGTAAGATCTTAAGCAGATGTTATTCAATACGTATACCTTGCTCTTAGCTAGATATGCGGTAGAAAGATTCGGATAGACGAGATACGTATTTTTGACTACCAGCCGCAACATATTCAATTTCTTCAACTGATTGAAATTAACGAGAGAGTATTATATGTTTCTAACAAATTTTTCCTTGATAATTAATAAAAGGGGCCCAAGTATATTAACTTTAAACCTGTTTTGATTAAATATAGCGATACGTGATAACCATAGTCCTGCAAAAATATGGTGAGAAATTTTTCCTGCAGAAAGTCAATTAGTTCATTATATTTTTTGGACCTTCAAACAAAGAAAGGGATCCCATCTAAAATCAATATGAAAGAATGTAGGACCGTCACTACTTGATTTGATATTAAATATCATTAATTTATTCGTCCTATAAACTTATTATATGTTGGCATCCGAACAGGATAGGTTAATCTGAATCAATACGTCATAAATTATAAAGTCAGCAAGATAATATCGATGATGTTACAATGTTTTCCATAAATTGAAAAGCTAATTTGAATGCTTCAGAATAACCTATTTACTGAATTTCCACACTCTCTGGAATGTAGTATAATAACCTGAAGTTGTTAAAGATTTATTTGCTTTTCTCAAAAATAAGTACTAAGTAGATTGTTGAGGATTGTATATTTCAATAGGTGTCAAATTTTCCTTTGTCGTAGCATAATATATCTTACATATGCCAATAATTTTATTTCACAGTCATTCATAGATCTCCGCTTAAGAGAGCAACTAGGATAAATTATCAGAATTGATACATAACGTGAGATATGAATTCTCTTCGAATTGTTTGTGGAATAGGACATGTTAATATATAGAAATGATCAATGCAAATTAACTGATTTAGGTCGACGAGTATGAATGGATCAATTGCTTTCATTTTCTCTGAAATTGAATTGTTATACCAGTTTATTACATAGGCTACATATAGTAAGAAAATGTTTCTGTATTTCAGAATATTGATTTTGCACGTAGCATTAATGTATAAATGATTAAAATGTAGGTTTATTTCTTTGATCTTAATTGATGCTCCATGTTCTATCCTCTTGCATAATTATGAGCTGATTACCTTTAAGCACTATTTTATGGTGTGATAACGTAAGACTTACTTAAAAATAAATATTGATAACAATTTCTCATATCTTTGGAGCCATGATGTATCATTTATGATCTTAGTTAAGTAGACGGGTTTGATATTGTCATGACAATTCTAAGCTACGATATAAAATTATCAATAAAATGTGTGAGAGAATTCAAAGAAATATATCTAGATTGTATACTCAAATGAAAATATTAATCTTTATCATATTAACTGTATCATAATATCTACACCATATTGTTTATATCACTTACCCGTTATAAAAAGTAAATATATCATATGTGACCTATTGTAAGGACAGCGCATCATCACATATCTACCATCTACTTATTAGAGCTTTTCAAAATGTCTACGGGTATATTTCTTAAACTTCTTTTTTATTATACAAAATTAAGATATATTTATGCTTTTTTTCTATATTATACAATTGTCAATATTCATTTTTTTTAGTTTTCGGCTTCTTTGGACGCATCTTCAAGATTTTCAGCAATCTCTTCTGTGGTACTTTCATATTCTTCGTTTCTTTCTTCTTCTCTTTCTTCTTCGTCTTGATCCTCTTCCATTTCAAAATCTTCTTCTTCATCGGCTACTTCATCATCAATGTAGACAGGTATGCTTTCATTTTCTTTTTCAACTAATGTGCCTTCATTTGGAATTATGATCTCTAATTCACCACTAGATAAGTATTTAGCCTTGATTTCATCACCTCTGATGATTTTGTCAAATTGAAAACGCTTTTCGAATTGAATCTCATGCTTTTGGAATTCCTGAATCAAAGATTCGGCATCTTCTTTTAATTCTTCATCGATTTCTTCCTCTGAGTTTTCGTCTGAGTCTTCTTCTGAATCTTCTGAATCTTCATTAGATTGTCCTTCGAAACCGGACCATTCATTGAAATCGCTTTCATCTTCTTCTTCATAGTCTGAATCACTTTCGCTGTCGTAAACAAAATTGAACTTTCCACTAACAACTAATTCATTATCTTTCTTAAGGAAGTCGATTTTTAATTCATCTCTGATTAATGAAGGGAATCTGATAGATAATTTGTAAGTCTTATCGTCCAATTCAACTAATTCACAATCTTTACTGTTTTCTAAGTCTTTGCTTAAATCAACAACTTCAATTTCATCTTCAGAATCATTAGCTCTTAATAAGAACTCATCGGCATATTCATCGTCACTTTGTATTAACTCTTCATCAGTTGAGTCGTTCTCGCTATCATATGAATCTGGTAAGTCAAATCTATGCTTGTAAATTGTAATTCCCTCATCTTCAGAAGAATCGGAGTCAGATGAATCATAATCGAAATCATAGTTTTCTGGATTACCAGCATCAAATTCTTCTTCGTCTGAACTGATTTCGACTTCAGAATCAATTTCTAAAAATTCTTCAGATTCTAATCCAGAATCTATATCAGAAATAGAAATTTCATCGTCGCTGACTAATCTGTCAACGAAATTTTGTCTTATATTCTCTAATTGTAATTGATCATCAAGATCTTCACTATCAGAGGAGTATATGATATCATTTTCTGAAAACGAAGCAGTTTCACTTTCACTTTCACTTGAAGTTTCCGAACCGTTAGTTATTGATTTTAATGCTTCTGCTTGTAATTGATCGTTTAAATCAATAATATCTAAGATGTCTTCTGGTTCGAATTCATCTTCTGATGATTCATCGTAATATCTTACTAATTCATCATTCAAATCCAATATGTCACCTTCAGCTTCCATCATATCAATAGCTTCATTTTCTAACTCGTCATTCAAGTCAGCAAGATCGAATTCGTATTCGTAACCATATTCGCTTTCAGATTCAGATTCAGAGTCTGAGTCTGAGTCTGAATCTTCGCTCAAATCTTCTTCATTGCTATCTAATTCAAATTCATAGACTTCTTCTTCTTCTTCTTCTTCACTTTCGCTTTGCTCTTCGCTTTCTTCTTCGCTATCTGGTTCCTCAACATAAACCACATTTCTGGATGGTTGCTCATGATAGTATCTTCTGTAACCTCCCTTCTTGTATGGTTTGCTTTCTCTGTGTTTTCTACCTTCAGAGAAGTTCTTTTTAGCATATTTCTTAGCAGCTCTAGATGTAAATCTGCTCATTTTTTATTCTATTATTATGTATATTTCTTATTACTAATTTGTTAAATTAGTATCCCTTTTCTCTATCAACTTCTGTACTCTATCAAACTAATCACGAAAAATTAGCTAATTATACCAATAAATAATGTTTTATATATGTTGTTAACTATTAGATTAACTCAAATACAATACTTTATAATTTATTATACTATTAAAAGAAAATCTCCATACTATATATGTTAAAATTTTTCAGATATGCAACCTTTGCCTGAATTTTCGACTGATGGGGATATTCTGTGCGGCTTTTTCTTTTTTACCTTTTCTGATGGCGATGAGCTCACCTGACATGTATAAAAGATTCCTCCCTGTTCTTAGATAAATTCACCTGGGTAACGCGGGCTGGTAGAATTCTTAGAAAATCGATAAGTTTTATATTGTACATTACCCGGTCTTATTAAGTCGTGTAAATTATCTAAAGAAGCTCATGGAAGAATATTTGTCCCTCTACGAATATTCTAGTCAAGTAAAGGTCCACCATTAGTATGCAACTAAGATTTTTAGTTGTTTATTAGTATATGGCTGTAAAAAAATAGCATTATCTTTATTGACTATGAATAATGGTATGAAGTAATTCTTTTAGGAACTTAATTCAATTTGCTAGTAATATTTTTTAGGACTTTTGCGAAATATATAAAATTATTGCAAAATTGCAAAATAAATTGTAAAATACTTTATTGATATATGAATGGCTCTCTGATATAATAGTTCTTACTGTGGTTTTTTATCCTATTTTAACATCTCGACAGTTTATTAATAGACTAAAGTTAATTGAGAGAAGTTAAAAAAGATAAAGTTACAAAATTACTTTAATATTAGTTATTCTACAGGATTAAACCAGTCTACTTTAAAACTAGAGGTCAAACAAGCTCAGTAGGGTCTTAAACTAACAGTTTTCTATATATTTATATTGATATCATGCTATATCATTACTCTGTAGTCCACTGCCGTTATTCTTGTAATCTAAGATGATAACTTAAAAAGAAACCTGTATAAAATAGAATTTTCGATTACCTATTACCCGCCTTCTGAATTAGTATAAAAGAACGGGTTCCCCTGTGCTCCTTTATTCTGAACACTAAATCTCTTTGCCTTTTGGCTTAGATCAAGTGTAGTATCTGTTCTTTTCAGTGTAACAACTGAAACGTCATCATTGATGACTTCAAAATATGTTACCTTTATTTTTGGATAGTAGTAAGAGATGATGATGGGCTTGCTCACACTCTCTTACACAGTGTCGTTGCCATTGCACATCCCGGCTTCTGACGCAAATAATTTTTAAATCATCAAGATGAGGTCATTCTGATGACTTAAAAATTATTTGAATAACAAGTGAATATTGTCTGTAGTTAATGGTTTGTAAGACTATTGTAGAATTCTTTATGGGGTAGTGTGAGGTAATTTCGGTATATAAGAATGAATGTCAGCATTACAGTGTATTTATTTCTGAAGATCTTTAGTAATACTCATTACCATTAAAGATATTATAGTAGCAAACATACACTTTACACATTATATATTTGAAAGTGAAAAATGACCCATGAAGGGTCTGAAAAAGCAGATGATGCAAGAAGTATCGAATCTGATTTTACTAATACATTATTCCCGCTGAATTTCAATTTAAAGGCTTCAAATAAAGAGAGCCTACATTTGAATAATGAAACAGTTGGTGGATATAATGAGTATCCTGAAGATGATACAAGCTCTATTAGAAACCTTAGGGGTATCTTTGCGCATAATATTAATGATAATATAGATAAACATGACGAATATGATTTAGCAGATTGGTATCTGATTCAAAGGGATAACATGTCAAATTATCTGGAAACAAGTGAATCAGAAAGTTATTTATTGGACTCAGTAATTATAGATCAAATAGTAGAGAAAACAGAGGAAATAGAAACTGTGGATGGCAGATTAAAATATTTGAAGCTTTACGAAAAGTTCAAGAGGAAACCTAATTCCACTAGAAGACTTCACAATGAAGACTCATCTCTATTTGGCTTCTCTGAAATGAGTGACTATGATAGATATATGAAACAAACAGAGTTAAACGAGGCCATCTATAACAAAGTGGTAGAAAAAATGAGCTCCTCAGGAAATTTTTTAACTGTAGTTGGGTCCAAAGACATGAATAACTTTTATTCTGAGGATGATTTCAGAGAAGAAAAAGTTAATAAGTTAAGCAAAATAAAACGCTTGTACCGTAAGGAAAAGCCGCCACCGCCTCCTCCTGAAAACTTGCAACTCGATGAACTATACTACACATCCACAGGCTCAACTGAAAGTGTGAAGCATAGAAAATACTTAGCAAGAAAGTTAAAAATCAGACATCTACAAATGATATCGTTTGGAGGAACTTTGGGTGTTGGTTTATTTTTAAATGTTGGAAAAGCATTTACAATAGCTGGAGGGTTAGGGACTTTATTGTCCTTTATTATCTGTGGATTAATTGTCCTCGCTACCATAGTTTCATTTTGTGAGATGGTAACATTCGTATCTGTAGTGGATGGTGTGTCTGGCTTAAGTTCGAGATTTGTTGATGATTCATTTGGATTTGCAATAGGCTGGCTATACTTTCTAAGTTTTGCATTGGGTTTGAGTGGTGAGATTGTAGCGAGTGTAATAATGCTTACTTATTACCCTAATTTAAATATTCTATCTAACAGAGGGTCATCAGCTGGTTTTGTGACCTTGTTTCTTTTTTTGATAGTTATAAGCAACTTGTTAGATATTAGGATTTATGGTGAGATTGAGTACATTACTAGTCTCATTAAGCTTGTCATGGTTGCTGCAGTGATTATTATAATGATCATAATGAATCGTGGGGTTTTTAATTCTGATGTTATAGGATTTAGGTATTGGGATCATCTGAAATCTGATTTTGAAAATAATATTATATTTGGTTTATTTCGACCTAGTTTTAATTTAAACGATACAGGAATGTCTCCACCTAGTGATGGAATACAAGGTAATAAGGGAAGGTTTATGTCTCTATTGGTCGCTATACTTGTTACTGCTTACTCATATAGTGGGACAGAGATAGTGTGTATTGCTGCTTGTGAAGCCAAAAACCCAAGAAAGGCTTTACCTTCTGCTACTAGAAGAGTTTTTTGGAGAATAATATTTTTTTATTGTTTATCGGTTTTTGTGGTTTCTTTGAACATATATTCTGGAGATCCAAGGCTTTTAAGATATTCGCTGGGTTCTACTGGAATTTCCAGTAATGAGTTTTACCTGAATGCTGCTATAAAATTTGTTGGAGGAGAAAATTGCGTAGCAACAGGCACAGAAGTAATTGCAGGGTATGGAACTGGTGCTCAAAGTCCTTGGATTGTTGCGCTACAAAGCGCTAGTTTATGCAAGTTCAGCTCAGTTCTCAATGGAATATTTGTTTTTTTTGCAGTTACATGTGGTAATTCTCAACTTTACGTGAGTTCAAGAACCATCTACTCTTTAGCGTTGCAGAAAAAAGCACCAAGATGTCTCTCTTATACAACTAGACTCGGGATACCTTATGTTGCGGTGTTATTTTCTGCTAGCTTTGGCGTTTTATCGTATATATGTGTGTCAAAGTCTGCCACTGTCGTTTTTCAGAATTTAACTAGTGTTATTGCATCCTCAGGGATTATGGTGTGGTTTGCAATGTGCTTATCGTTTATTCGATTTTATTATGGAATGAAAAAGAGACCGGACATAATAAGTAGGAACGATAAAGAATATCCTTACAAGTCTCCATTCCAACCGTATAGTGCCATATTTGGCTTGGTTGGAACTACAATTATAATCTTAACAATGGGATTTACTGTATTTTTGCATGATGAATGGGATACCATGTCTTTTTTCGCAAGCTATGGTGCGCTTATAGCTTTTGCTGTACTCTTCTTTGGCCATAAGTTAATTAAGCACACCCATGCTCCTAGTTTGGAAACTATAGATTTTGATACCGGAAGAAGAGAAATGGATAGATATATTTGGGATGGAGGTAGAGAATATAATCCTAAATCGCTTAAAGAAACCATTAATAATTGGATTTCTTTCTTAGCGTAAATACTATTCATAACTAGATCAGTCAAATATTAATTGTATTACTATAGTATTTAATTAAATAAAATAAATTATATTTCGAATAAAACCTAATTAGGAAAATTAATTGATTTGATTGTCTCGTCTAAAATTTTCTTGATTCGGAATCTCAGTTGATCGACAAATCTTTCCACACGTACTTAACTTTTTCATTAAAATAAATTATTATTATATTTTTAAATAAATAAATAATAGAGAATAGTTTAATACAAATGACTTGGACCCCTACTGACACGTTCTTACGTGGTAAGATTGTCAGGCCTTTTACTCCGTTTGAAAAACACCCAACATTGATCAATGAATACCTCAAGAATTTGTATCCAGGTGATGAGGTCTACATTTTTGAAACCAAAGATAATCGTTGGGCTAGAGCTTATGTTTTGTTGAAGCCATTACCTAATGATTTCACAATTACATCTGTCAATTTGGATCAATTGCCGGGCAAGAATATTCGAATAGTTGTTTTTCCGCTTAAATATAGTATCATGGTGGAAAAAATTCCATTTCCTAAGGTGGAAATCGATGTTAACAATGTTAATAATTCTGAACATATACCTACTATTCAGGAATCTGAAAATGCTTACAAACTGGCTTTGGATGGTGAAGTTGACTATAAGAAGTTAGAATCGAAAGCAGTTGTACCTCAATTGCCAGTCAATCTTTTTGATAAAAATGATGACTTCCTTTTTGAGCTCAAGAATTGCTTAGATTTATTAACTGCTCAATTATTTAATTTATATTCTATTGGTGAATTTAGATTATTCAACAAACTTTCTGCTATTTACTATAATTTAGACCAACTTAGAGTTAGGTTGCAAAAGGATGTTTTGACAAGATATGAAGCCCAAGTTGCTAAGGAAACTGCAATTTATTTAGTTGGAAAAATTTCTAAGAAATTGTCTTCCAGAACAGCAAGATTGAACTCCGAATCTTATGATTTGGATAACAAAAACACTGATATTTCAGGATATAAATCTGTATTGGCTAGAGATTCATCCACAGGTGAGTTATTGACGTCAGAATCATCTCCTTCTGAAGTTGCTTTATCTCAAGTTTTATGTGGATTGGCTTCTAATTATCCAATTAATTCACATAGTAGAAAGGATGAATTTTCATTAAAACCGAAGCAGAATCGTAGACTTACTTTTGAAAACCCATCTCATATTTTAGTTGATTTCAAGTCTGTTTCGGGTTCTTCAGTGTATCAACCTCCTGGGTTTGCCGGTACGATTGCATACTTGTACATTCGTAACCAAAAAAAGAGATTAACTGAAGCTTTTGCGGTACATACTGATTCCGTCGAAGATTTAGTACAGGTTGAAAAGATTAGTGCAGCTTTGTTTAAGAATATCCCCTCAAGTGAAACTGATCAAAATAGAGTTTATTTAGTAGCTGTCTTGACTGAAGAAGTCGACATGCCTAGTAACTCTACATCCAGCAAGGTTGTTAGAGTGAAAAAAGGTATCGCTGCTGGTGTTGCAGATATTACCAGAATTTTTTCCAGAAATCAAGGTTCTTTAGAGTCAGGAGAAGCTCATAGATTTTCTATCAGATTATTTGGTTCATTTTTGGATAAGTCAGAAAAGCATCAAAACTCTCCATTCAACCATGGTTGGGGTGAGCTTGTTGATAGAATAATTTCAGGTTCTGACGTTGGTGTAGCTGTTAATCCAAGAGCAGAAACATTAGTCGTCTCTGTAAAAGAGTTCAAACATAAGTTCGTTGAAAACTTTACACCTATTAATACAGCGACGCCTATATCTAGAATCAAGCCGATTTTTTACGATCCTATGGCAGAAAACTATGAAAGAATTTATTTAACATTCAAAAAATCAGATTTATTGAATGCTACTGGCAAGGAAAACCTTTTGACGTTCGAAGTTAGCACACCAAATAATGATGCAATAACCTTTGCTAAAGCTAGTAATCAAGAAGAGCAACGCTCGTGGCAATTTGTTTCTGTTGGTGATGGCGAAGTAGTAGGTGAAATTGTTAAGGTTAATGGTGTCGCTTCGACAAGCTCTAAAAAGGTTCCAAAGGACGACTACATAAGTATTAAATTGTTGGTAAATGGTAATTATGCTGGTGAAGGAAAAGTTCTTTATAGATCAGGAAATAAGTTGGTTGAATTCGATAAAAAATCAAACCACGTTTGCAATATCTTTTCGAAAGACCATACTCTTTTGGCTAAACTAGAAGTAGAAACGGAATACATCGGTAAATCCTTTAATTCAGATATTGCAATTGATAATATTTTCCAATATGAAAAATTATTCCAACTTGGAAATAGTGGAATTGATGAATTAGTAACTTCTTTGGCTCAATTATGTAAACTTGAGTTATCGCAGTTATTAAGATATTTTAATGAACTATTGGATTGTTTATTGAATATCACGAACTTGTCTCTTCGCCAAAATAAAAATATTACTATAGACTTGTTGCAAGAAAATTCTTTTAAGGCATTTATTTACTTATTTGATACTCTTTTCGGGAAACAAGAGCAGTATTTATATTTGGTAGATGAATTTCTTCTTAAACACCCTAAGTTACCTCAGATTGGTACTTTCTTATTCAATAGAATTGGAAGGGTATTCCTAAAGGTAGAAGGTTCTTGGAGTTCTATTTCTAGGTCATTATGCAGAATTTGTCCTTTGCTCTTTAAGGTTGCAATTCAAACGATTGATCAAAAATCAGATCCGGAAAATTATGACCAGTGTTTAACTTCTTTGTTCCAAGCATTAACGTTTTTCCTTTCCATACAAAATTCAACTATTATTAATGACCAAGTTCTAGTTCTAGAATTGGTGGATTATATCCTAACCTTTGATCTTTTAGTCGATAAAGCCAAGTTACTTGATCTTGTGACAATATTTATTGATTCCATTGGAACCAGAGGATTAGGTGCAAATGAAGAAAGTACAGGTGCTAGAAAAACGATTTCACCACCGAAGGATCATAAAATCATTGTCGGTAAATTATTATTAATTCACCGTTTGTTTAATACAATAATAATTGAAAATACAATAATGAGAGATAGCTTTATATCTCAAGCTATCGGATGGTCTATGGAAGTGTTATCTGGTCCTTTAGATATTGATGCAACTAGATTAGCTTCTAGTATTTTAAATTCTGCTTGCAAAATTATTGCTGAAGGCGTCAAATCAGGGGATAAAGGATTAACAAATATCTCATATTCTTTGTCAAAATTATTACCAGCTATTTCGAAAACAATCATCAAGTATCATAAATACACTAGAAGCAATTCCTATTTCAAGCCTAAGAAAATCTTTACTCAGTTGTTTCCTTCAGATTACCCATTTAAAGAGAATTCTATGGATTCTGTTATCAACGATGAAGTCTGCGTCGAAATCTTAATTGAATTATCTTCTCTTTTCTGTTATGTTGCCAGAATTGGAAAATCCATTTCTGGAGATGAAGGTTATTATAAAATTTTGAGCACTAAAGTACCAAAAGATTTCTTTGATGATTCTAAATATTTAGCTGCTAGTTTCAAGAATGAGGATATTTTCACAATTATTACTGGTATTAATATAATTAGAAAAGGTAAATTTTTCCCAGAAGACAAATGGTTATCAGTATATTCTATTTTTGCTGAAGGATGTTTGAATTCATTAGAGTTATTAAGAAAATTATTGTTGCAACAATATATTCCATCTATTGCAAACTCAGAACAATTTGATAGAGCTATTTGGGGAAATTATCTTCTCACATTATTAAAATTAGCAACACTTGCTCCTGTCTCTATTGAGCATTTAGCAGATGTTCCAAAGAAGGCTTGTTATTATATTACTGGATCAATTAGAAGTAGGATTGCACTCTTAGTTAATGAAGCTTGGGATGCGCTTGCCTGGGAAGCTCCAGAAGAGAGTCTTTCTAGGTTCAATATGAAAAAATTTGGTGGTTTCCAAGTGGAATTTATCAGCAGTGGCTATAGCATTTTAGAAGATCTTATGCTTTTCAGTTTACAAAAAAATACTGAGTGTCAAGCAGTCGGTGTTAAAATTTTATGGTCAATTATTGTGTCAGAATATATGTTAAGCGAATCCATCATTGACGTTGAAAGATCATGTCTTATGGGCTTGAACAATATATATACAAGACATGGATACAAACCAAAGCCTGTACAACAAGACGAATTTATAAGAAGATTGAAATTAACAATCAGAGTGGATCGAGAAGATGAGGCATATGGTATGATTGTAAGTTTCATCGAAACATTATCTGGCTTTATGCTTGTGTTGAATGATTTAAATGATGTCCCAGTTGGACCTGAGTTTGACGATGACAGAACATTCCATAGACTTAATATCAATGCATATTTGAAAAATGCAGAGAAACCTGAATTATTACATTATTTCATTAATAGCATGTATGAGGAGAATTTAGGAAAAGGCGATCATATCCAAGCAGCTTTGAGTTTAGAATTATTAGCCTCCACTTATACGTGGGATCATAATGATATGTTACCTCCAAGTTTAAGTCCAAAATTCCCTCTGCAGTCTTCCTTTGAAAGAAAGGAAATCTTGTATAAGTTGATTGCTAAAAGCTATGTTAAGGGTAACAGACTCGAAAAAGCAACTGATTTATACAATGAATTATTAGATGTTTATAATGAGCATACTTATGATTTGAAAAGTTTTGCTGATGTTCATACCAAACTTGCCAAATTATACTTAGATTTGGAATCCTCAGACAAGATAAGCTCGTCTTTCTTTAAGGTCTCTTACATTGGTTCAGGTTTCCCAAGTAATATTAGAGGTAAGCAATTAATTTACGAAGGTTTACCTTTTGAACATATTACATCTATTCACGAGAGACTCATTAGGTTATATCCAGGTTCTAGAATCGTTTCTGATGATGCTGAAGCTGAGAGATTAATCAAGAGAGTACCAACAGGAAGATATTTGCATGTCACTACAGTTGAACCCGTGGAAGAGATTAGTGACAAATTGTTTAATACTTCATTTGGTGTCAGACAATATGCCAGAAACAAGGATTTAAGGTCATTTACAACTCTTAAGAAGATTCCTGGAGCAAATTCTGTTTTCGATTTATGGACTGAAGAAACAACTTATGAGACCTATGTTTCATTCCCTACATTAATGAATAGGAGTGAAATTAAATACACCAAAGTTATTAAGTTATCTCCATTAGATAATGCAATCAGGGCGATTTGCAGCAAGACTAATGATTTGATTCAATTAGAAAGTTTGATTAACATCTCATTTAAGGAGAAAACAGATTTTGCTGCATTGTTCAATGATTTATCTAGACAAGTAGCAGGTACAGTGGTTTCCCCAGTTAATGGTGGTGTTGGCCAATACCGTACTTTCTTTACTGAGTATGATGGAAATGAACAATATGAAGAAAAGCTTAAACTATTAAGAAACGCATTTAACGATTTGACATTAATTTTAAACCGTTGTCTACAATTACATGGTAAAATAGTTCCTCTGTCAATGAAGGCTTCACATGATGCCTTAATAGATCTTTTCAAAAAGAATTTTAAAGGCGATATTGAGTCTTTAAAGATCGACGTTGACCAAGAACATACCAGTTCAAGTACACCATCCCACTTTCAACCAATGGTGGCAGGGAACAGTGACAAACGTTCAATCTCAGCTGCCTCTGGTACCTACACTGGTCCTAGATTAATGAGGACTATTAGTAGAAGTTCTAAGAGCTCCAGTACATCCAGTAATTCCGGTCTTTCTTCCGGTAAAATGTCGAATTCTTACTCTACAAATAGCGGAACAAGCAATAATCGTAAGAGAACTGCTGTTAACTGGAGAAGCATGTTAAACGTTTGATTCGGTTCTTAAATGATATAACTAAGTAGTATAAATAGCTAATATGATACATTAATTGAGTTTAATCGCATAGAAGTAGTATCCTTAATGTATTTAGGTAGTGTTGGGGGTGATGATTACATAAGCTGGAAATTTTTCGACTAAAACTAAAATTCAAAGCATATAATTCGATATTGGTTTATACATACCTAATATATTAACACACAGATATAATGTTCAGATTCGTTGCCCGTTCAGCTCGTGTTGCCACCAGAGCTCCATTAGCCTCTAACTTCATCAAGCCAGTTCGTTTTTACGCTGCTGCTCCAATCACCAAGGAAGAAGTTACTACCCGTGCTTTTGAAGCTTTAAAGACTGTCGCTGCTTTACAAGAATCCAAGATTACCTTAGAATCTTCTTTCCAAAAGGATTTAGGTTTAGATTCTTTAGATACCGTTGAAGCTTTAGTTGCTTTAGAAGAAGAATTCGATTTAGAAATTCCAGACAAAATCTCTGATGAAATCAAGACTGTTGGTGAAGCCGTTGATTACATATTTGAAGAAGAAACCAAGTTATAAGTGCTAAGGTGACAATAATCATCCTTTGCTGAATATGAGTATTAATGATTCCACATTACCATTGCATATATATATTGGTACCTATGCTTGATTTATTCTTTTAAATAGTATTTTTATTTATATAAATCTGTTATGAATTATAACGATATTGAATTAAGTTTTGATTGACTATTCATTCTAGTGTTTAGCATGTAGTTTCTCTGAGTAATTATTGGGTTTTTACTTCTTTGAAAGTATTACTTGCTTTTACTAAACGCTGATGGTGGAATGACTTTTAAAAAGGTCAAATCACAACCTTTGGCAATTTCTACTCTCTACAACTTTATTTTGATGGTTTAATTTATAACTAAACACCAGAAAGTATTCGTTGATTTTATCTTTGTCTTTTATCACGTGATCAATGTGATATACCTAGCATAAATTATTAACTACTAAAGGCAAACTCAATGCTTTTACTAGTAATTTAATTAAAAAATACAAAATGACTGAACTTGGCGAAGCTGGCGCAAGTAATAATAAAGAAGTAAAAGGAGATGACGATTTGACTAAAAAAGTTGAGCAAGTAGAACTGGGATCAGAAGAGGAAGCAAACGAAAGTGAAGATAATTCAGAAGAGCCACTCCCTGTTGAATATCCTGGTACCGTAATTCCAGATAAGAACCCTGAAGTTATAGATGCAGACCAAGATTTGACAGAGGACATTGACTTGGACACCACTTATATAGATTTAATTCATTTGAAAATTCATTCTCTTGATGATTTAAACTTATCAAGGTTTACTAAATTGGAATCATTGTGCTTAAGGCAAAATCTCTTGACTTCCGTAACAGGAGTTAAGGTTTTACCAAAGTCTATGGAAGAATTGGACTTTTATGATAACAGAATCAATCATATTTCTAGTCATATAAATGAGTTAGTGAATTTACAAAAATTAGACTTTCTGTTTAATAAGATCAAGAATATCAAGAATATCGACAAGCTAACACAATTAGAAGAGTTATACTTTGTACAAAACAAGATACATGAAATAAAGAACTTGGAAACTTTAGCTAATTTGAAGAACTTGGAATTAGGAGGAAATAAAATTGAAGAAATGAGTGAAACGCTTCTCGCCTTAACAAATATGGAGACATTATGGTTAGGTAAGAATAAGATAAGAAGATTTCAAAATCTAGATGCTATGGTAAATTTAAGAGTGCTTTCTATTCAATCAAACAGAATTACAAAGATTGAGGGGTTGGAAAAATTAACCAATTTAGAGGAATTGTATCTTTCACATAACGGTATTGAAAAGATAGAAAATTTGGATAACAATGTTAACTTACAGGTATTAGATATTACTTCCAATAAAATATCTAAATTGGAGAATCTTAAACATTTGACTAAACTAACTGACTTTTGGTGTTCTTACAACCAAGTGTCAAGCTTCGATCAAATTGGTGCTGAATTGGGAAAACTTCCTGAGCTAGATACAGTTTATTTCGAAGGAAACCCTGTTGAGCGCCAAAATCCAACTGCTTATAGAAGGAAATTGAGGTTGTATCTTGGCCCTAGTCTTGCAAAGATCGACGCCTCTTATATACGTCCATGACTTTAGTTATATTTGTATAATTATAATATTGTTACATCCATCGCAAGAAGGTGTATTATAGCAATAATCCAAGCTAATTCATATATTATCTAATATACTTAATAAGTGAAAACATTATTTTGGGTAAATAGAAAGAAAAGAAGTAAAAGAAAATTCTAATCGAGTGGAAAGAAAAATGTTTTTAATACGTTATTTTTATTTGATAAGATGATTAAAAGTGTTTTAATTGCTATATTATTTTATCAAATAAATGACATTACTAGCATCATGGAACATAACCGTAAAAAGAATATCGTGATTTTCGAGCTCATTCTGGAACTTCTTAGAAATAATTTCGCAACCTTTATACATGACCACATCTTAGATCCTAAAATATATAAGACCCATACTCAATTGAGTTTTAGATTTCAAACATCAGATATAATCACATGCTTAGTCACAATAACAACTTATACGAATCAACTTTTAGTGCTTTAATCAGACCCTTAAGAAGAAATACTAAAAGAACTACTACATATTTAAAACCACAAAAAAGATTATTAAGTCAACGGGCTCGTGAATCATTACCATTAATCAGAGAAAACAATTTTGTTGATAATTTAATGTCTAAAATGGATCAAGAATTCGATAACCACTTTTCATTAATGAAATCATCGTTCGATGATGTTGTTAGGGATCCTTTTGAATCAACCAGAAGCATCTGGAAAGATTTCAACACAAAGTCTAGTATCAAAGAAGAAGCCGACAAATACATAATTGAGTTGAACGAACCAGGAATTGCTGATGACACATTGAATGTAAATTACCTGGAAAAGAATAATGTGTTAACTATACAAGCTGCCAAGGAGATCATCAATAACACTGAAGGATTCCAATCATCCAGTTATTCTAGTTATCAAAATAATTATACCTTGAGAAAACCTGTCGACTTCCTGAAAGTATCTCGTGAGGTTGATGGCGATAAAATCTTGATAACAGTACCAAAAGTTAATGTTGACAAGGTTGAGCAAATCGAAGATTCACCCCAAGATAACTCAGATGCTAATATGGAAGCTGAAAGCAAATAATTAATTGATATAATGATATAATGTTTAATGGTGTATAGTTTAATTTTTTGAAGTATTTCTAAATAAATGAAGCTATTTCAATTGCCACAAATTCAGTAAAAAACTTTGTCCACAAAAAAAATATTTTGCAGACATTAACAAACACTTGTTGAAATGAATATCACTTATATCAAGAGTCCTAGGAATCAAATAAACGGTGCAGAAGATATGAAATGTATGGATGATTTGATAAACTTTCTTGAGGAAGAAATTTATCTTAGCAAATCTAGTGGTATAAACATTACAGGCTGTTCTGATACATTAGTTAGTATTCCTGTGAATAGTCAGAAATTTACTTTCAAACATGAATATATAGTCAATTTACCAAGAAGTGTTAACTATCCTAGGATTCTTTCTAAGAAACGGTTAAAAATCAAAAAAAAAAAATGAAGCCACAAATACATGAAACGATTCATTACCTATAGAAAGTACTTATATATGCTTAATCTAGATTATTATCCTCCGTTTTATAATTATCTAAGACAATTCTGTAGATAAAAGAAGGAGAAAACCCTCCTATGTTAGTGATGTAGATATCAATATGTTCTGGTGGGATATAGTCATCTAAGGGATTCGAAACAACCTCAACATTATCAACTAGATTGAAGTCATCGTAGTTCAACACTTTACCCGAATTACCAACTTCAATCAAATCATTTCTATTAAATGGGTATAAGGGTGATAGTTTATACAATCCTGCTACAGCAAAGACAGGAGTTTTGTGCTCTTTAGCACATTCAACAACATTTCCTACACCAGAGTTAGACATACATCCACCATTTGCAAATACTGCATTTGAACCAACAATCACTTTACCTACTCTGGACATAACTGCAAATATGGCAGTATCAGGAACCAATATAGTTTCAATATTGTGGTCAGCTAATTCTTTAGCAAATTTCTGAGCTTGATTTATATCATTTGGGTAATTTTCAGTCACAATAACACTAAACTTTCTTTTAGTTCTTGCTTTAATTAAAAATTGAAGGACTGTGTCTGAGTTAGGAGTTGCAGTCAATAAGATTTCATTGTCATGGATCAAATCGGTAGCCATGTTCTCGATACCTTCATGAATATTAGTTATTTCGTCCACTAAGTCTCTAATTCCTTGAATTATAATTGATCTCAAGTCACTAGTATGCTTCTTCAGTTGATGCTTCTTTTCATTGGTATTATGGTTGGTAGATAATAAACTGAACATTGAACTCATCATTGGTGTATTATCATTAGTTTCTGTTTCCAATTCGTCCCTAATCAACGCTAAAACTCTTCTAACAATATTACCAGAAATTATTTGTCTTGGCAGGGCTCTTTGAAGCATTACACCAACTTCTCTGATTATGCTAATTAGTTCAGCTGGAGAATTCCATCTAGTAGATATAACTCTCATCAACATATGAGATATAGCTAACGCTATATCCTTATCACCTAAGAGCTGGTGACGTTTAATCTTGTCGATTACCGGCTCTAATATATTAAGCACCTCAGGGCTAACCAGACTTGACATTTTGAAGCTATATAGTATAAGTATATCTAGTAAATAGCTCTTTAAAATTTTGTACAATTCATAATACTGCATATAATTTTAGTCGTGAACTTTTCAAAGAGGCATAGTTGAACGACATTAATTTGCAATCTTTTATATTTACATTTTCTTAAACAATAGGATATTGATTTTTTTGAGCTCCCATACTAGCATGGGTATATTATTTGCTTCTGATTTAACTTCTTTGAGAGAAAACAACAACTTAACATGTTATGAACACGTTCTTGTTGCAAATTTTGCAATATTTATTTTTTCAGTTATTTAAATAACTTGACCTTAATTAGAATTAAGTGCAGTGTAAGTTATCAGGATTTTGCTTAGTATTGATTATTATGAGGTATATTTAATCTATTGCATTTCATTCCAGGAAGGAATTGTTTTCACTTGTAAAGTAGTATATTGTAGATTATAAAGTAAACCATTGTAATACCCTCCAAAAGTATCTCATCAAACGAGATTATTTTTCATATATTGTTTTTATCCACATAAAGTATCTAAATCAACTGCTTCAGTATATCTAGATGTCAAAAGTAATTTTACGTACAGTCTCAAATCACGTGATTACTTAGTTTTCAAAAATTGACTTTTAGTAGGAGATAAAACTTTAACGAATAACCACATAACAGATGGCTAGTTTTAACAATCAATTAGACCAATGTTTGGATATCTTATATGATTACTCTGGTAATTTCAAGATTTCAATAGAATTAATCCAGAAATTGGCACAGCAATTAAAATTGGAAACCTTCATAGATAAGCATGCATATACAGTTAACCCAGAGCCAAGATTCCAACAATTAAAATCTCAGAGGCTATCTATAGCGGGATCATTAATATTAGTTGATATTGACTTTACAGATGACAAGAGTATAATTAATGTATCCCTTTCACTGGGGAACCAGATCAATCAAAAAGTAGAAAAGAACGAGCAACAAGATTCTTTTTATACCTTAGAAACTAATGACGACAAAGAGAAAGTTATCAAATTAGATGTTTCAAAAAAGAATATGTTATTTTTTGATAAATTATCTGGAGAGGAATCTAGTGTAGCGGAAAGTATTCTTTTGAAAAATTTAACTGAGGGTATAAATTTAGATAGGTTTCCCAGTAACTTGAAATATTTGGCTACTCTTGATAGTTTTTCGTCATCAAATAACGACTTATTTGTGTATATTGAAAATTTAGCCTTGGTATTGAATGGAATTCACCATATCGAAGTTCAAGATCAAGATGATTGGTTATATAAAGAAGGGTTTGCTAATAGTATTGGTAAGGTTTCATTAAATAATCAGAAGACATTAGAATTGGGCCTCTTTGTCGATTTCTGGAGAGATTATCGGTACATAAACCAGAGATATATGCATGAAAACAACACCACAGACTTATTGGAAGGAAAAAACTACAGAATATTAGTTAGCATTGAAGCAATTCCTCTGGGTGACCTAAGCACAGGATTTTTGAGTAAAAGTCAAGAATCTTCTTTTAAGTTAATTGGTAAAGATGAATCATTAATACCCCACAAGCTTGAAATATACAATTCTGGTGTGGACAATGACTCTCCCAAAGCACTGTGGTCAATAAATTTGATTTTCAATCATCCTGTATATCTACCTACTGAACTTTTAGATTATTCAGGATTTAAATACAAGATTCATGCAACTAATATGTTGGATCCGAACCGTTTTGATGCATGGGACGGTAGAACCTTTAAGACTGTTGAATCAAATATATCAGTGCAAATAAATAAACATATTTCAGCAAGTTTAACCCCAATAGAATCAATTCGAGTTGGTTCTTTGCAAGACATACTATTTATTATACCTATATTGAGAAACTTTTTGGTACTTGATAGTATTATCCAAACTTTGTATCAATATGTTGATAAACTGAAAGAAAGTTTTGAGAATATACAAGATACCAATTCTAAAGAGTACGAAAATAAATTATCTGATGAAGTAAAGAAGAGAATAAGAGAGTCATTAAAATTATCTAACGATGTTACTGATGATGAATTATTGAGTCTAAATGCAATAACAAATACCGACGAGGTCACTTTGGATTCCATATTAAAGTCTTCAAATGAAGATTTAGCCTGCAGCGAGGAAGACAACTTTATAATGCTTTCCATTGAAGGAATGGATATTAAGTCGGATTATAATGATTTATCACTTTCTTTCGAAAGTAATCTCGATTCAAATAGGCTAAGCTTACGGTTCAGAATTGCTAATGGTACTGTAACGGCGTATAAAGCTGATATGGACAGTATGCTTATTGATTCGGACGTAAATGAGGACAGATTTATAAAAGGATTGAATTTAACAGAGGATATTATAAAAGTTTTAAATTATATATACGTGAGTTGATTTATTTACATATAAGTTTGTATAAGTACAAAATATTCATTTATAATTTGACACCAATGTGGATCGAAGCAACACCGAATGTAAGATTTTCGTAGCCTGGTTCAGGAACGTAGAAACCTGCTTTTTCAATCATAGATCTGAATTCTTCCTGCTTTGGGAACTTTCTGATACTCTCAACTAAATATTGGTAAGACTCTCTATCATTAGCAATCAATTGTCCCATTAAAGGTAATAAAGAAAACGAATATGCTTGATAAGCATAATCAATTAATGGATTATCAACTTGACTGAACTCAAGACAGGCAAATATCCCACCGGGTCTCAAGACTCTGTAAGCAGTATTCAAACCGGCTTGGATATTAGTAAAGTTTCTAATACCAAATGCAATAGTGTAGACGTCTTTAGAGTTATCTGGGATTTGATCCATGATTTCTCCATTTTGAACTAAAAATTTCACTCTATCAGTTCCATCGTTCCACTTGGTTTCCTTATATCTTAATTCACCTTCGTGTAACATATCTGGATTGATATCTGCTATGGTCATAGTACTGGATCTGTCTTGAAATCTTTTTTCGGCATGGTCCAATAATCCAAAAGCAATATCACCAGTTCCTCCGGCGACATCAAGGAAATCTAAGGGCCTACTGGCACCAGGTCTCATACCAGCATCTAATCTGTTGATAAAATGAGATTTCCATAATCTATGAACACCGAATGACATAGCATCATTCATCACATCGTAATTAGAAGCTACTGAAGAAAAGACACCTTTAACCAAGTCTTCCTTTTCATCCTTTTTCACAGTCTTATAACCGAAGTGGGTGGTTTCATTTTGTTGGTTCTTAGAGTAAAACCTCAACAATCTTAAAGAAGTAGTAACTTCAAGTCTTTTAGTAGACCTTGTTACTAATTTCAAACTCATGTTGTGTAAAGACAGGATGGTAGAATGGCTATGAACTTCAGATTATTTCAAACTGAAGAAATTTGGTAAATACACACAGGAATTCTACAAGTTCTGATATTTTATTACGTTAGTTTTTTTTTTTCAATTGAAAAGCTATAAATGGATATATTACAAACATTATATTTAAGCTTGGACAATTCTAACAGTGTTAGAGTGACCAGAACCTCTAGTCCAACCTTGGATGGTGACAATAGAATCACCCTTCTTGATGATACCTAATTCAATAGCTTCAGAAACAGCCCATCTTAATCTGTTTTCAACATCTTCTTGCCAGTTTTCGACCTTGTCCTTAGTGTAGATAAATGGGTAGACTCCTCTGTATAAATGAGAGTATCTAGCAGCTCTAGAGTTTCTAGTAACCATCATAATTGGGACATTTGGCTTGTACTTAGAGACGAGTCTACAAGTTAAACCAGAAGTAGATAAAACAACAATAGCCCTAGCATCTTGTTCGTAAGAAGCAGAAACAGCGGCGACAGCACAAGTTTCAGTGGTTGGGGTTGGCTTGACAGCTAATGATCTCATTTCGTTGTGTAATGGTTGGTAAGCAATGGCCTTTTCAGCAATGATAGCAGTGTTGTGCATCATGGAGACAGCCTCGCATGGGTAAATACCCTTAGCGGTTTCACCAGATAACATAACACAGTCAGCACCATCTAAAATAGCGTTACCAACATCAGAGACTTCAGCTCTAGTTGGTCTTGGGTTGTAGGTCATGGATTCCAACATTTGAGTGGCACAGATAACTGGCTTAGCAGCTAAATTACACTTAGCAATTAATTGCTTTTGAACAACGAAAACTTGTGGGGCTGGAATTTCAATACCTAAATCACCTCTGGCAACCATAACACCGTCAGTTTCCCTCAAAATTTCATCGAAGTTGTTAACACCTTGTTGATTTTCAATCTTAGCAATAATTTGAATGTCCTTACCATCTTCACCTAAAACATCTCTGATCTTCTTGATATCATCACCAGTTCTGATGAAAGAAGCAAAGATCATGTGGACACCGTTCTTAACACCAAATCTGATATCAGCCTTGTCCTTTTCTGATAAAGCTGGTAAATCAACATCAGTACCTGGCAAGTTAACACCCTTGTGGGAACAGATCTTACCACTATTAACAGACTTAACCTTTAAGGTCTTGTCATCAACAACTTCCAAAACTTCAAAAGATAAGACACCGTCATCAATATAAATGTACTTACCAGTGGAGATAACCTTGGTGATGTTCTTGTAATCAAGGAACATAACCTTGTCGTCACACTTCTTGCTGTATTCGTCATCAGTGGTGAAGAGCATTTCATGGCCAGCTGGAATAGAGTAGTCCACGTTGTCAATGGTGGTACCGGTTCTAATTTCTGGACCCTTGGTGTCTAAAGCGATAGCTAATGGTCTTCCCTTGTATACTTCTTCGGACTTCTTAGCATTGTCAATGACGGATTGATGGTATTCGTAAGAACCGTGGGAGAAGTTCATACGAACAATGTTTAAACCAGCCTTTCTTAACTTGACTAAGACGTCGACGTCATTAGTCTTTGGACCAATAGTACCAATGATGGATGAACGACGTAAAACCTTATCTGGAGTTTCAGTGGTATTCAATTGTGTGAGCCAAGATAAAGATGCGTTGGACATATTTAATGTGTAAATATAATAAATTAGTGATATTCAAAAATTTCGGTTAACAATAAAAGAGCAAGTACCAACCAATATATATATGTCTTATAAATTTTCACCATCACCAGATACCGGTGGATTGTGAGCCGGCTGGTTTTGTGTAATATATATACCGACTGATTATATTAATGGATTCCGATATAGGCTACCCAATATAGAGCTTAAACACATGGTACATAGAAATAGAAGTTAGATTTGCTATATATAACAGATATACAGTAGAATTTGTGTGTATTGGTTACTGAGTTGCTCTAATGCTCTAACTAACGAGCCCATCGCCTTTACATTATAAATTTAGAGCGTGAGGGGGAGAGCAGGAGAAATACGATGTAATGGCACTGATAATATTCACTTGATTCGCGGATTTGAACAATGCCTGCACCTGCTGATTATGGAGTTTTAGATGAATAAAAACATTGAACTGAAAACGAAAATGAATGTATGCTAGTTTGAAATGCTACTTTTAGTGCTATAAAGATATAGTTGGTATTCTGGTTCATTAAAAGTTCTATTGATATGATTATAACTAGTGTATGCTATTCGTTGGCCAAGCCTGTTTTAATTCAGTACAGGATAGTGGTTATCGGATCTCGGATTCGGAGCATCGATTCGGAGAATTTTGCATTCGGAGTTCGCAGAAACACGTGATGGAATTCAACTGATTCAATGCTCTCTATTAGGAAAGCGACGTCATAAGGTACAGATTAGTTCTCGAGAAGAAATATATTGCTTACCTTATAGGCGCATTAGAAAATTCAAGTACCTATGGTATCTTCATTATAATAGCTGAAGATTAACTCAAGAAAAATCTCAATAAGGTTTTACAGGTGAGGGGACACGCAATACTTTATCTATTTTTGCAAAAAATGGTTCGATTAGAGTAGTAGCATGATCTTACCAGTTTGCATTAAATATGACTACTTCAAACTTACCTTGAAATTGTTGTAACACATCATATTATTATTCTAATATGACGTGAGACAAAAATATTGAATATTTTGGAGTTTTACTGTTAGAAGATTAAAGAATATTAAAATTAATAAGTAACTTTATAGTATACTCCAAGTTTAATTTTTAATATTATGGTAGTATTTGTATGAGGTTATACATTAGGTTATACATTTATCAAATTTGGACGATTTAACCAAAAATAAGTGGTTAAATCTTTAAAAAGAAACTTCCGATACCGGGAGTCGAACCCGGGTCTGCTCGGTGAAAGCGAACCGTGCTAGCCGTTACACTATATCGGATATTATTAATGTGTTAAGAAGACCATCTCCATAAGGTTATTGCCAGGTTATTGGCATTGAATGTAGAGAAGTAACTTTCTTTTAGATATGATAAATTAATTAATATGTGTTGAGTTGTTTTCTTACCTTTATTATTCGCTTTAGCTTTATTTATACCTACTTTAATATTTATATTAGATGCTTATTTATTTATATAAATAAGTATTATACTTGGTATGACCGGTGTAGCCGGTTAAATATATCTTATTAAATGGTAAATTTTTATTTAGAATGTACTACTACTATTTATGAGAAATATAACGACTTTATATCTTTTTTTCAGAATGTTTCAGATTGCAACTTGCAGCTTATCATTGTTTATAATGGATTCTTCGAACTTATGGGTCATCTTGTTGTAAGATTAATTTCATGATCTGCGCTATTGTATCTATAACCAATTGTGATTCATTTCGCTGGTACTTATCGATATGGCAAGATATTTGGGAATTTTAGTTAAATTACGATGACTAATCAAAAATACCAGAAGCAAAATCTTTTAAAGCTTACAAAAAAATTTGACAAGCTTCTTTAATTTGAGGGATTAATACGCTGCGCACCGTAAGCTACATTATTTTAACTTTACTTGTAACAGGAAAAGCTTTGATCGCCCTTCAATTAACAAACGACCTTCTTTACTCATACCGATATACTTTATCAAATAAGATGCACTTTTTCAGAAAACCAAGCAAAGGTTTCTAAGTTTATCTCATTCAAGCTGTTCATTAATGTCTATTACATAACTCTTGCAGACGGAACTGATGAAATTCTTTTAAAACTTAACCTAAATACTTTTCGTACAAATTTATAAATAATGGAAGAAGATACGTTCCACTATTTGAAGTTTTCCTGAGGACTATTAACATCTTTTCTGATGAGTGTTGATTTTCACTCGCAATGGGGGCAATTAGCCTTTGTGAAGAAGATTCAAGATAGCTTCCTACAAATCCATTTGGAGCTAAATGGAATACCGAGTCACTGTACTGCTACTTTTTGGCTTTGCATTTCAAGTATAAGGTGTTTGATTAGGAATCCAAAGAATATTGCAGCCAGATAGCCGAACATCTTTCTTCCACCGTTATTTATGTAAGTTTTGCTTAATTTCAAAAGAATATCTAAACATTTTCTTTTTGATTTTGTTTGTATGTCATCAATTCGATCATAGATTATTGGTTATGGCCCTTTACTTCTTTCTTGAGTTTTTTCTGAACAACTTTTAGTTATCAATTTGAAGTCTCTGAAAGACATACAAGACTCCAAAATTTGCATCCCAGATAAAAAGTTATCTGAGGCCTAGATTCTTGAATAATAGATAATAAGAAAACTAGAAGGGGAAGTTTTTGGGGAAGTCAAAATTAACTGTGATTATAATTATCAGGTTTCGTTCCAACATTTGACCTCTTTGTTACTATTAAAATCATTAATCTCAAAACCGCTACCAACGATATTATCAAAAATATGAAATAAGTATCAATATTTTCTGTCTGGACCGTTAGTTGAAACCATCTTATGAACGCCTGTAATTAAAGTAACGAATGTTGATGTATATAAACCATAAAGCGTGCTCTTGCAGTCATTGTTAGGAGCATCAAGTTTAGCAATGCATTCATCACTAACCTGAATTCCAAATCCTATATTTGCTAAACCCCCAGTGAAAAATGCGCTCCAAATTGCACAGTTTTTCCATGATCCATCAGTTACTCTCAACTGTTGTGCTAGCCCAGTAATCTCGTTATAGTAATGAATAGCCGCTAAGCAAACTAATGTTAGATTAGTAAAAATAATTACTGAAGTTACTCTCATATCAAGCTGAATGTTTTTTATGTACTTAGCTGTGTTTCAAAAATGAGTATTTCTGACATCTTTTAGTGAAGAAAAAAAAAGGATTTATGTCTTGGCATATCTAAATGGATTAATTTCTTTGTCTTGGCGTGTCTAAACAGACTAATCTTTTTGTTTTGACATATCTAAATGGGCTAATAGTTTTGTCATTTCAAATCTAAACATATTAATCTGTCTGTCTTGAGATATGTTCAAGGACTAATGAATAAATCTATTACTAAAGTCAAATGGCTATGTTTTCGCATATATAGTGACCTTAATGCAAATCCACAGGGGTTATGGTTATCTAAATATGTTGGTCTTCGTAACATCCATCAAAATATATTAATCTTTTTTTAAAGTTGATGTTTTTTGAAAGTTACAATTATAAAGGTATTATGATCATATTTGTTCAAAAGTGTATGTCAGATGTGGAGTAACTATAGATTGCAAACTATAGAAAGATGTATAAATGATATGTTACTTTTATTTCTTGCTATATTCAACGAACAGAATTGTCAGAATAGTCAATTTATTGTATAGTATGAAAGTACTTTACTTTTATTTAATTTACGGCAAATCCCCTGCATCTGGGTAAATCTTCACCTACATTGCAAAATATATTTCGGGAGTATTGCCCCAGGTCTTAATGCAAAATGTCCTAAGAATGGTGTAATTATTGCCGGGTAGAAAATGAAATATTTCAACCTCTATTAACGCAACTCCTATATCATTCATAAATATTATAGCATTATAATATATCACTTCTATTGTGCCTTATGAGAATGACTTCTTTATAACTTTGTAATTAATCTATTTTCTTTTTTAGTTCCTTTTAATTTATAGACAAAAAAAGATTTTTTTGGAGCCGTGCAGCCAGAGAGCCCATAAATCTAATTAGTAAATATTAGATGACTTACGGTAAAAAATAATCCTAGGAAGGACAATTGCTCATAATTTTTTAAATTATGTTGATGACAGTTATCCAATAACTTCATTTATAACCCGCCAATGAACAGGGAGGAAAAAGAAAGAAGAAGTCTTATGCGCGTTTAAGTAATCCATATATGAAATTCAGTTATATTTTATTTATCTCTATATATCGTCTTCTAAAATATGCCGTTGCAATCGAAAACTTTCAAAATTTGTTGTTACTGGTGCTCACTATTTAATTGGACCCTAAAAAAACGTAGCATAACATGGTCTTATCATTTAAACGGCAATTATATCATAAACAACCTCAATCCCAAACTTTAAATTATTAGACATTATCCCCAAATAGTATAGCGAGCATGATCTCTCATCAAATTAAGTAATCAATTCCATCAACTACCTTAAATAATAATATGGTATATAATAGATACCTAATTAATCTGTTGATATACAAGCTAGAAGCGTCACTAGAAGCATTAGTTTCGAAAATACCCTGATTCTGGCCACAAAATATATTTGTGTAGTAAGACTCCAATCTATTTCGGTTATTGTTATATTTGTGGCCCCACATTGAAGTGTGAGGGTCTGATTTGAACTTGCACTCATAGCTGCTAAGAATTTCTGCTGAAATTTTTTGAATGAAAAAATAACGTATAGATTATTCATTCCTTTAATAATTCCTAAGAATTCATTTTCTTGCGGGGCTTCCGAACAAGTTTTAGGATTATCAAAAAATATCTGTAGACTGCCATTAAATTTACAAGGTTGTACTGTATGATGATCCACAAAATGGGGTTAATATTCTTTTAGGAACTTATCGCGTAAATTATCATCTCAAGTTTAGTTAGTAGTTTGTTAGTTAGTAATTCCGGGTAAGTATATAATGCCTATAAATATCCTTGTCACTTTTATACGGAAAAAATATGGAAGGAGGATATTCAACGCAATAGTATGTTTGGAATTGGACTCTGGGGAGCTTTGTACTTGATTTACACACCTATTGCTATCACCAACAACTTCGTGTACCACTTCTTAATAAGTAAAGCATATCCAGACTCTGTTTATAGGAAGTTTTGCGAACATCAGAATGCATCTTATTTAGTTTTACAAGATTATTGTGGTCTGATTGATCTGGATAATTAATTATGTTCGGTGTTTAATGACTGCATTTATTTAGAAAAACAAATGAAACCAACGGGAAGGAATTGATTGTACTAAGGAATAGTTATACCTGTGTGTTGGAGTTCTGAAATATAATGAGTTCTTTAGTTTACACAAAATATGGGTTGAAGAGAGCACTTTCTTAATTGAATTGTGGATAAACTGAAACTAATTTTACTGCGAATTATGCGAATTACTGCATTTCTGCATATTTAGCTTTATTAATTAGATCCTATAAGGAAAAAGTGAAGTGATATATAATATAAATAATTCAAAAGTGGCTAGTATGAATAAGTAAAAAGCTATTATTTCTGGAAATATATATTTCACATAGATCTATCTATCAAATATAAACTTTTTTGATTATTGGAATAAAATGAGTAATCATTTTCCAATTGCTATAACAGGGCATCCCTTATTCAAGGCAGTAAAGCATTGTATTATTCATTCAGATAATGGCTGTTATGATTATAGAACATTTTATTCTTGGTGGACTATATCTGGAAGATTAAGCTATCATCAAATGATTGAACAAGTATTCGATATTCCTGAAAATGGTGTGGAAGAATATGTTGCAAGGGATCGACCAAATGAATCTACAATTCTATTATATTCATCTTTACGTCTTTTTGATACAGAAATTTGTAAAGATATTGCATTTCTTGTGTTTAGTTTACCTATTTTAGAGTATAGCTTACACAATAATCTTAGGCATAATATTCCAGTTCCTGGTCTGAAAATACATTCAGTAAAATTTGAGATAATTCGTCTATGAAGATGAAATAATTGAAATTGAAGATAGAGAAATATTGGATTATTTCAAAACAAGAGTTTATAACTCTAAAAATACTGAAATTATTGATGGCTTAAAGCGTGTTGCATTTACAAATTTGGCCAATATATTTCGTTGTAATCTGCTGGAGCCAAGTTACAAACAAACTTTTTTCTCTTGTATTATAGAACCTTTATGTTCTTTCATAGCAATAACTTCAGGGGTCTCTATTATCCCAACTGTATCAGTTAGAAATTCCAACTATGGTAATAGAAAAAATGCTATTGTTATCCTGGATATATACATAGGTATTGAGAATGATAATGAACAACTAGAAAATATAATGGAAATATGTTGTACCATTGAAGTTAAACCATTTCCCATGATAGAAATCTATGAAGGTCCCCTATAAAAGGGTCAGGCTTTTTTAGGCTGGATAAAATACCTAATTATACGAGACAAAAGATTGTTCAATTGACTTATTTCTTAACTAATTATGGGTCTTTGACTGATGCATATACAACAACAGTATTAATAATTGATTTAGATAGATTTGAAGAGAAGAAGGCAGAGCTCTACAAAGGAAGGGCGAATGGCTAATACCATTATATAAAATTGTGAATAATCGTTCACATTGTCCGAGTGCCAGAATGACCCTCTTCTATCATTTATCAAAGTCGATAGTCCCATTGCAGGAGTTGAAAAAGAGATGGAAAAGAATGATTGAATTTAGAAAATATTTGGAAAAAGACCCAAATGATATACTTATAAGATCATCAGGACGTCCACGAAAGCGAAGAATACAAGGAACACGCTTATCGAATACGTCTGAAGGCGGCTCCTCGGTGAATACATCTGCGAGAACCAGTCACCATTATCTCGCAGAGGTGTCCAGATATTTGAAACGCTTATGAAGTGGATGAACCGACTCAAGCTCTAATATGCGAAGGTTTTGATTCTAGTATTCAATGCGGTATTTGTAATTCCCAGATATTTAAAATAGATGCAAAAAAATTTAAGGCATTCTTACATATTGATGTAATTGAGAATAAGAAGGTAGTTGTTAAAGTATACGATCCTACTATGTGCAGAGAAGCTAATAACTGCACCAAACTAGGAGGAACGTCATCTTGCTCGAGCTAATTATGTCAGTACTTTTAGATTTGAACGCTTCTTCCTCCAGCAGTTGTTTGAAGATAAAAATTTTAACAGCTGCTATATCCCTCATAAAATTGCACTTATTGCAATCATAACAGATGGGTTGGCAGTTGCTGAAGGTTGTTTTAATCTTCTCGAATATATTGAATGCCAACCTCTCCATTTAGATATTGAAACGCACAAGAAAGCTAAAAGGCAATTGGAAATTATCCATAGTAATGGAATAATTCATGGAGATATTGCAAAACAAAATATTCTATATTCTAAAGACGACAAGATATATATTATTGATTTTCAGAGCTCTATGAGAGAAAATAATGCCGGAGATTCCTTAAGAAAAAAAGCTGATATGGATAATTTGGATAAAATTTTTCACTCAGAATATAATCTAGAATCATCACAAGGGTGATGTAGTATTTGCTTTTAGAAATGGGAAGACCTCTAAATATATGAGTTTATCAACTTACGAGATAAATGTACAAAAGAAATTGTGGAAATCAAAAACTCCCATTACTAACAATTTACATTGTAAGTAATTTATTAATTATGTGGAATTTTAATTCTCTTTGAAAAGAGCTATCTAAAAAGAAACGTATAATATGGTAAATATGATATAAAAATATTATTTCACAACAAATTATAAAATATATTAAAATATTTAATTAAAGGGTATTTTTGAATAAAAATTACTTTATTAGGAATAATTATATGCTCTATCAACTATTGGAACAATTAGCGAGAATTTAAACAGAAAAATAGTAAAAATTATAATTTGAGGAATAAAGTATTATAATATTCCTAAGCAATTTCCTTTATTGTAATAGTTTATAGGAATATTACTAGTAAAATATTCCAAGATGTGATACTTATATTATTTCCATGTGATAATCAAAATTAGATTCAAAATTAAAATTAAAATTATTTATACAAATAAGTCTTAATTGTACACCAGATGATACATATTGATCTTGAATCATGTTGACGATGACATGAAAGACTTGTAAGTTAGGTAGAATTAGCAGCAATTATCAATTAAAATTTGAGACATGCATACTATGCAGTCCTGTAAATATTTCATGAATTTTATTCAGTAATCACTTCAATATTAACGGTTATAGATGGTTGTTCCTATTGTTATCGGTCTAGGTGCCACTATAGCAGCCCTATTTACTAAAGGAACTATCTCAGCTTATCGAAAATATATCCATTTAACCCCAGCTATGATAGCATCATTGAACAATATCAAGCTTCTGACCAACATTAGAGTAGATTTAAACCACAGAGACTATAAAATACATGAAGAAATATTAAGAAGGTATCCTGAAAGAAGAGGATTTAATGAGAAAATGACAGAAAAAGAAGCATTAGAAGTCCTTGGAATTGGCGAAGACCAGATTATGGACTTTACTAAAAACGACTTAAAACAGCGATATAGAAAGATGATGATACTTAACCATCCGGATAAAAGCGGAAGTAAGTATTTAGCACAGAAAATCAACCAAGCAAAAGATGTTTTGGACAAGAGTTATATGTTTAATGATGAGAAATGATGGATGACACGATTCTATACTTGTACATAGATTATAAAATTAGACTACTTAATGGACAGATCCATTTTCTAATTGATCGGCAAGCTTTGAAGCTTGATCCTTTCCTCCTTCAAAATTCTCTCTTACTCTCAAATAATGATTCAACTCTTCTACACTGACTGATGGAACTAAATTATCTTGTGCTTTCACGAAATCCTCCATTCTGACAACCACAAGACTATCATCATCAGTTGCTACATTTTCGAACCACCATCTAATCGAAACAGGATCTTTTCCTTTGCTTTTGAGATCAGAATTATACTTTTCAACTTTCTTATCTGTTTCCATGGATATTCTTGTCATTGCATTTAACATGGAGTCAGAGCACAAAGCATAGAAATCAGCACCAGTCAAGTTAAATGCACATTTCTTAGCAAGATCAACTAAGTTGACATCATCATGCAATTTGAATTTTCTTGTTAAAGCTTCCATAATCTTGAATTGTTTTTCATCAGTATCTGAAATACCTAAATATAACATTTTATCAAATCTACCAGGTCTCAACAATGCTTCATCTAACAAATCTGGCCTATTAGTTGCACCCACTACAAACACACCTTCACCATCAGAGCTACTCATACCATCTAATTCAGCTAATAATTGCGAAACGATTCTATCCATGACACCTCCAGAGTCACCTTGGTTTCCTCTCTTAGGAGCCACAGAATCCAATTCATCAAAGAAAATTACACATGGTTTAGCATCTCTTGCTCTTTGGAAAACTTTACGAACATTAGCTTCCGATTCACCAATATACATATTCAAAAGTTCAGGCCCCTTGACACTGAAGAAGTTCAAAGAAAAATTAGATGCAATAGCCTTAGCTAGTAATGTTTTACCAGTACCAGGAGGTCCGTAGAAAAGAATACCACTTCTCTTTTTCAATCCGTTATTGAATAATTCAGGATGCTTTAATGGTAAGTCAATTGTATCTAAAATTTCACCCTTGACCATATCCATTCCACCAATATCCTCCCACTTAACATTTGGAATTTTTGGAGCACCTATAGAGTCACTAAATTGATCTCTTGCTTCATTGATCGATTCAATGAAATCATCAGGAGTTATTATGACGCATCCACCGTTTCCAACTTTAACTATGTCATGAAAGGAAATGTCTAACTTCTTACCTAAATTCTTTATTCTTCTTATAGCAAATTTTTTTGCACTATTAACAATCGAAATTAAATCAAGTGGACCTAAACCAGCGGATTGAATAGCCAAAGAACCATAGTTGATATCATTTCTAATTGAAAAAATAAAATCTCCAATTTTATTTTTATTCAACTGATACTTTATCAAAAAGTTTATGATTTCTCTTCTTTCATATTCATTTGGAATATTCATATCAATTTTATATTTAACCAACAGCTTAACGTTGCCATTAAGTTTTTCATAATCATTACAACTGAGTATAATCATCAAACGAGGGTGATCTCTTAAATAATCACGGAACATTTTAATTATTTTAAGAGATATGGAGTTGTTAATGTTGGCATTTTGCTCATTGGCATTGGTTTCAATGCATAGACATTCAATATGCTTTAAATAGATTATATGACTACCAGATGAATCTCTCGGATTGCTATTTAAGACTTTGTCAATTTTACCCATAAGAGTACCTACTGTTTTTAATTCCTGACCAGCATTAACTAATTCAAGCGCATCAATTTCTATCACGTTAATTCCAAATTCACACGCCATACTTTTAACTACTGTAGACTTCCCAATTCCTCTAGATAATGAATTTAAAAGCACAATAGTATTTAGATTAATGCTTGACTTTAAACTAGTAGATATAATCTTTTGCAATTGCTTTGCAATAACAAATGCTTTTTCATTATCCTTATACTTATTATATTCAAACATAGGTGGTAAATTCAAGTAATTGTACCAATTATAAAATGAATTTGGAGGCAACCCAATATACTCGATTCCAGAAGAAATTAATTTTGTCTTCAAAGGGTCAATTATGAATTGACCTGTAGAGGATCCCAGACCTTCAATATCAATTATTTTGAACCATGCAATTTCATCAGGGTTACCAATAGGGATAATGTCATTCTCTTCGTCAATGCTTGTCTCAAACATCGACTTGGCAATGACTGAGTCAATTCTTACAGGAATGAGATCTCCATTTCTAACACATCTGAATTTTTCATTTAAGTAATATTTTAAATTCAAAAAGAAATGCATTTGAAATATTTTATCCATAGTTATAGAAGATGCAACTCTCGAGATCGTAACATTGTTCGCTATTGGTATGAATGTAGATAATACATTACTATCATTTCTTGGAATAGGCTGAAGCTTAATGGTAGTACTTGATCCAAAGTTTAGATTAAACATGAGAATTGGAGAAAAATAAATAACACCTAACTCAAACTCATTAGGCTCCGAAAATGTGAAAATACGTATCAACGTTTCTCTATTAGATCCATCTACTATTTTCATCATATCACCATTGAATACTGGAACATTTATTCCCATTAGATCAGAAGTGCTTACGAATGCAAATAATTCATCATCTTCCTTTTTCCATTCTTCAGGAAAATTATCAATAGGAAAACTTTTAGTTAATGGTTTTACCTTAAATGTTCTATCCGAAGGAGAAAGCTCCATAGTCGAATTCAAATAGCCAGAAAGGTCAAGATCAAGGTCAATGGACGATTCTTTTTCGAGATCAAACTTATTATCTTGTTCAGTCTTGATTAATACAAAGTTTGTATTTGAAACAACAGCACCTTGTTTCAAGGGCTCACTTAACATGATTTCTCCATTAATCAGTCTAATCAAATCCCCTTGATTCACAACACTACTTTTTAAATAGTTCTTGGTAAATTTTTCTCTGAGAGATTCTTGTGAATCATTCTTTAGTAATGAGTATATAGTTGAAGACACCGAGATATATAATGTGTCTAATTGAGGGATATTTTTAGGATCAACTGGTTCAACAATACAACAGCTTACTGTTAAATTATTCCTGGCATTGATGAAGTTCGTTGAATTGATAAATAGAACCAGATTCGACGAATTGTGATTTATGGTATTTATTTCATATAGTTTAAACTCATTCAACTTTGCAGCTCCAGGAAATCTAATCAAAATAAATCTCTTTTTATTATCATGTTCTTGCCAATTCGGAAAGAGCTTATCGAATAAATCAATTGAAACTTCCACCTCATCGTACCTGTTTAAATTAAAATCATAAATTACCTCATAATTAGCCTCTAGAGAAATATTATTTAATAATTTAGACGGCATTTTAAGGAATAACGTTTTTAATTCTATTAATTATACTGTAGAAATTATATAGATGATGATATATTCATTAAATAATTCAAAAGGCGTGCGATTTCAACCTCGGGACAGTGAAAAGTGTGTGGGGAGAATTGATACCACTTTGTGCAGGCATTGAACTTGGATAACAGTGCAACAATATGCGATAATTAAATTAGTATGTAAGATTATGGAACTATTGTTTTGCAAGGAGCGAATTTGTTTAATTAAAGTAATTTATTAGTGTTATTAACTTAATTGAATCCAAATAACCCTTTAGTAGCAAACGCACAATTTTAAGCTGCAAATAGATAGACTCTTTTTGATATTTATACGTCTGAAGGCTAACACAAATTTTGTTTTATTGTCAACTATCCTTCAAATTTTAATAAAAGATTTAGTGCTCTTATGCCTTAAAAAAAAATAACGTAAATCAATGTAAAACAGTATAATTCGTGAATCTAAAATGGAAGGTAGTTTTATCAAATTATTTCATCTCCAATGTATATTCTAAATATATATCAACTTACTATTATTGTGTGAAAACTTGCAATTTCTTAATAAACTTTTAATTTTCACACCATTTCTATTGAAGGAAAAAAAACTGAATTGATGATATACTTTAATATTAATAATTATAAAAAAAAAAAGAATTATTAGTAGCTCACACACACCAAACATTATTCAATTTAATATATCATGATGGCTAGCTAGTATTCAGATATGATGGCCGCTTCATCATAGTTAGGTGGTCTTGCTGAATCAGAGAAGTCGAACTGTTGGATTGAACCAACTGTGTCTATCGTAGCCTCCACCGCAGCATCAATCGTAGCAGATTCGAACAGGAAACTAAATGACATTACTATGATAGCCAATTATATATTTACAATTAATTGAGATGCGCTTGGATTGGTTTTTGGATACATTACATTGGAACAGTTCCTACTGTATCCATATAGAAGCATTGGTTAACAGCGATAACATGACTGAACTACGATAATTGTCAAAGAAGGCAGGAAGATAACTATCATTCCCATAGAGTGCAATACCCTCTGCCGATATATTTAAACTTTCATAGTCCAATTACCAGCTCCAATTTCATACATTCATTAAATCCTCCACTATTCTAATTGTAGAGTACATCTTTGTTAGGATAGCCAATTGAAGCTACGATTTACAACCAAAGCGATATAATACCCTCAATTATAAAGACTTTCGTCAGTCTATTATGTGAAAGAAGTAAACATTAATTAAAGAAGAATTACATGTTGAATACATTCACTAAGAAATATCTATGATATATCCGACCCCGGTAAGTTACCACCTATAGTTTTCGAGTAATAAGGTAACGAACCACTTAAATTAAATATCTTCAAAATCTGGATAAAATATCTGAAGTAGGTCATATAGTCTGGATGAGAGATCTGACTAAAGAATAGATAGAAATTCAGAAGCACTAATAAAATTCATGAAATGGATCCTTTCTTCCAAAAAAGGACATATTAATCTATATAATAAAGTAATTGTACCGCTATTTGGATTTATACTACCCAACCATAAGACTTGTTTAAGGCATTCGAGTTTTATTTACTTGAGATTATAATATTCACTTTGTTGCATATTCCACGAATGTAGAATTCGCAGCTATTCTGCCCTAATATCAAGATTACCCGCATTTAAATTCAAATTTAAAGAATCGAGAAAAATTTGAAGCAATATGATATTCTTATTAAGTACAGACTAAGTTATGGATTGTATGTTTTTACGATAATTAATGAAGAGTTTAATGATATGATGAAGATTTTTTTTATTTAGTACCAATAATGAGTTTTCTTTGAAATTCGTCGCCGTTTTGGTGACAACATGGTTTCTACTACAATGACCCGGTATATTTGTCATAGTTACACTGATTTTTAAACTCTTCTACTGTTTTATAGTTGGCTTGAATACTAACAGATGATTAGGAGTATAGTATGATCATATAGGTATTTCAATAAATAACTTGAACTTGAATCGATATTGTAGACTTTTGTAATATTTTCCCTAGCGAAATTAATCTATACAACTCAAGGGGTTAATGACATTAGCTCTTTCGTTGGACATAATGGCCAAAACTCAGGTATACATAAATTAATGACTACAGTTAATTACTAAAAATTAGACTTATCGAATTTTAAATTTCCTTATTATACATCAAAATTAACTATAAAATAAAAGATAGAAAAATATGCCTTTTTCTGAGTCTCCCTTTTATATTATGTTATATATTCACTATTACTTACGTATCAAGTAAAGAAAATTTAAGCTTCATCTTCAACGACGACGGTGTGTAAACCCTTGACAGATGGAACATTGACTGGTTCAACGTAAGCGAATAACTTTTCCTTAGCATCTTCTTCGTCATTTCTCTTTCTAGAGATTCTTACTCTCAATCTGTGTTGGACACCTTGGACACCTCTCTTCCATAATTCGACGTTCAACTTTGGGTCTAATCTGACATCGGTGGTACCCATGTGTAAAGTGGCAAACTTCTTGATTTCCTTAACAGCCTTTGGGGCTCTCTTCTTGAAGTGAACACCGTGCAACTAGAATTAAGTTAGTAAAAGATTCAAATTCATACAGCCCTGATAAGGTTTGTCAAACATAATTTTAATAATAACCACACCACTTTCTTTCTTCTACAATAAAATCGATGAAGTGACCTCATCTCCCTCTTCGTTTTATTCCCTAAGCTCACTAATATTCAAGAAAACTATCATATTCCGAAGGTGATCACATCTCACTTATTTCACAAACATTATCATTATAACGAACAGCTACATACTCTCTTGTGCATGTTAATGGTGTATTCACGAGTAACAACGTCTTGTAAAGCCATCTTTATCTATTAAGTGTTAGTTAGATTTCAAACAAATGAACTCAAGATTTATTTTTCACTACTAAATTCTAGTAAAATTCAAAAAATTTTCGCCATAGGTAATACCGTAACTCGACTAGGCAAAACTGAAATTTTCCAATGTGCTCAAAGTAGTGTGAAACCAGGAAATATAGTCACATGAGAAAATAATTTACCAGGGCAGCACCCCTAAAAGTTGCGAAAGTGACCAGGTGTGCACTTTGTGGAATAAAGATGTAAGGCTAAGTATCTAGCAATTAAGTCAAAGCCAACCCATAGTATTGTTTGTTATATCTAAGGTAGCTCAAGTGTATGTAATACAGAAAATATATCTATCTGAAATGTGGTAAAAGATTTGAATTGAGGTGTAAATAGTGGTAGCTTGTAGTAATGGATGCAAAATCCATGCATGATAATATACTATTCTTAAACATGGAAAACCTCTTTAAAGAGAAGCCATGTGAAATAAAAAGAACAAAGTAGCTATATATACGATTTGATTAGATTTAATATTCTTTATATATTTCTCTGATTTGTGTGGAATATCACAAATCGACTAATAAATCAATGTCGGATTCTAAAAAGAACCCCGATATCAATTCACATTAAGGAAGTATGGACGATGTCAACACACGATAAACTCCTCAATGACGCTAAAGAGAACCAACTCCGGACACTACAACAATCTTCTATTTATTCCAATAAGTTAGTGGCCACATATAATCAAATTATAAAATCATGTAATAGACAAATATATGAAGCATATTCGATGATCCTTCAACTAGATAAGGAAATAAGACGACAGTTGCAAGAAATTGGTGGTAATTTCTATCTCCTAAAACTTGTTCACAAGAAACTAAACGCCTTGATACATAGAATTGTGAACAAAGAAAGGTTTATACAAGATTGTGATACACTTCAACATCGAGTGGAGCTTGTTGACCAAAATTTACGGATTCTTGAGAATACATTGAAACTTGTTCAAGAAAACACAAATACGAAATGAAATATACGAATTATGACATGATATATATGAATAAATGATACAAAATGTACACAAGTTTAGTCAAGCTAGACCTCTAGCGGCTCTTTCCCATTTTTCCTCCGCTATCCAACCACGGTTAATAATTTCCACCAAGTCCTTTAAATTAATTCTCTTGCCTTCTTTTAATGTCTTTCCTTTTTCCACTAAACTACTGTAAATTTTAGAATACAACTCCGTAGGAATGTGTTCTATTGACTGTTCGGCTATATGTTGGGAGATTTCTTCAGGGGTCTTCTTCGGCACTAACCACTTATGTCTACGATATTCCCACAAAGTGTCTCCTATATTCACAGAAGGATCCACAGTAGTTTTAGATGAATCGTCAGTGGAATTTTCGAAATGCTCTTTGGTTTCGATTTCTTCTCTTAATGCATGGAAATCTAGCTCAGTAAATGAAATTTTGTCATCCTCATCATCATCGGTTCTAGGAAAACAGACAACCAGTCTGACAACATCTTCGAGCGAACAAGCTGTCTTCTTTTGCTCATCTTCATCGCTTTTCAAATGCTCATGCATTTTGTCTAAATCACTGTACTTTTTATAATGTTCTAAAAATCTTTCCTCACCAGTTGAGTATCCTCTGTGAGATCTTTCCATTCTATCGAGCAAGGACTCTGCGTCTTCGTCTTCAAATAATTCTTCAACAACTTCGTCTGTTACGAATATATCGTCTGTAACGGCTCTTAGTCTTAAAAATGCTAATTTACACCCTATACCTACTTTCTTCAAAAAGCCTATTTTGCTCTTCTTTTTGTTGATAACCTGGGAAGTAGGCGGAGTTTCGATCTTCTTATCTGCTAAGTTGGTTTCTATCTTCGAGTTTAACGTAGAACTCATCGATAACTAGCGTTCCAAGTATTGTTATAATAACCTTTTGCTGAAATTGTATGAAATGATTCCTCTTATAAATAATGTCCTATAGAACCAAAAATTGCAATATTCTGATTAAATTTCTAATATATTTTCTAATAGACTGTATCCTTTACCTCTATCATTATCTATCAAACTACAAGTTCAACAAAGGTGAATAAATAGTGATCAAAAATTTAGAGGAATACAAATGACCACTTTTGGTAAAGGCCGAGATTCACAATCATAATGGCACAAAAAATCATCTGGTGAAGTAACAGCATTGAACGCCATATTGCAATACAATTATACAGTCTATAATACAAATTGTAAATATTACATAGAACATATTACATAGAAAATCGTTGATGATTTCAAGATCATTAAGGTTAAACATTATGAGCCAATCATGATGAAGATGATGGTGGTGATGACTTCGAAGCCTTTTCCTTATTAATCTTTTCTTTGATCATATCGTAATGCTTTTGACTTATTTTCCAGTTGCTCTTCGAGAGAGAATCTTTGGATACTTTATACTCCTTATTGGCCTCGATTTGGAATCTTTTGAACAACTTTGGATCTCGTAAATATGAACCAGATGTTTCCCATCTGACATTATAGATAGTGACTGATAAGCCATCGTGTTTGTTCCTACCTACCCAAGATCTCGAATTTATGCCATTAGAATAATACCCGTAATATTGTGGCAATCTTGGTAATAGTAACACTTCCACAGCTAAATCATCAGCTATGTCGTGATCGTCGTTATTGACCAGACTAGTAATGTCTTGCTTTTTCCAGGTTTTATTCCACTCCGACAAATCTATTTTGTCGTTGAATAATCCCATATGGCAAAGAACGCTGAGAATATCTGAATCATCAGTATAAACTCCGCCAGCACCACCCCACAATTCTCTCTTTTTGACTACCTCTCCGTTGGACTCCATCGAATCTAAAAACTTGCGAATGTGTCTAGCAGGAATTTTTATTTCAACTAATGAATTGATATATGCATCTGATAATGGAGGTATGATTGGAATATACTTTATTGCCTTTTTATAGTAAGGATCAGTGATCTTTTCTCTGAAATTACTCTTTATCTCTTCAAATCTCTTCAAATCTTCAGGATTCAATCCCACCAATTGTGCCGTTTGCAATGTCTGTAATGTGGTAGTAGGGTTGTATACTATAGTCCCTAAATTTCTACGGCTTGGGAATAAGTCTTTTATCAATTCAAAAATGGGTTCCGTCTCCAAAGTTACTGGTGGTTCTTTCAGAATAGGAGTATTTTGATTATTTTTAGTCTGGTTGTTCTCAATTGTGTCAACAACATTATTGGGTAATTGAGTAACATTATTTTTCATTTCTACGTCACTGGCAAGTTCCTGGTCGACAGGAATGTTACCAGCACTTTTATCAGATTCCAGAACATTGTCTTGTTGCTGATCCTCGTATTTTTCTGCTTCTGGCTCAATTTTAGGCTCCACTGGTAAAATTTCACTTTCTAATGAAACCAGCTTCTCCTTTTTGTTTTCTTGCGTTGTTACTTCTGCATTCTTATCCTCCTCTGGCTTAGTTATCTGCTGCTCATCCTTCTTTTCTGGTCCACCAGTGTAATTCAGTAATGATGGCAATTTGGTAAACTCTCCATTGTCTTTCCTCTCATTGCTACTATTTGCTTCTTGGGACTTATTAAATTCATTTGAGTTAGAATTCAAAAACGAAGATATTCCGAATCCAGCGCTACCAGGTTTTCTTAACGACTCCTGATTTCCTGACAAAAATGATATAGGAGGAAGTCTGATACCGGACCCAGACTCACCATTAGCATCATTAGAAGATGACATGTTATTCTAAATTAAACTTGCTATTTATTTTATATGTTATCTACTTGAAAGATTTATTAGCAGTTGGAGATTTTAAAATTATCCACCGCACGACCTCGTTTACTTGTCTTGAAGCTGACGTTGATAGCAGCCATAATGAACTACTTGATTATTATTGTCGACACTGTAGACACTGTAACCTAATTTCTTATTACAAATAGAACAGAATTGCTTACCACTTTCAATATAATATGCCATATTTTTCTCGGTTAAAAGTGTATCTTGTAGTTTAATCATGCTTAATTTATGAAGTCTACTGTTAATTCTAGACGTATGGAGCCGTTCTGTGGAGTCACGTATAGTCTCAGACATGAAACAAGATAGCTTAGACAATGGGAATGAATTGGGCAATGCAGCTAACACCGAGAGAATCGACATTTTTGTACCGTGAATAGAAAGCAACTTGACAATAGCATCGATGTTCTGTTCATATTGGATAAGTAAATCGTCTAATAATTTATGTAAAAGTTTTCTCCCCTTTTCAGCATTATTAGGAGCATGATAGACTTTAGCACAATAATCCATAGCACTATCCAAGTCATTCAATTGATTGTATAAGATGTCAATTGATTTACTGTGTTCTCCCAATCTATGGTAGATCAACACAACAAGACGCAAGAATTTATCCTCAGTGACTTGTATTGCCCGCAAGATAGTCCATGGTTCGTAGAGATTATCTGAAGAAAGTAATTTGCTCAATTTTTGATAGTACAGCAACCTAAAGAACACATCGTCATCCATATCGGTATTTTTCAATTCGTCTAGATATAACATTCCTAATTTGGTGCCGAATTTTTGATTTACTTTGGGATCTGAAGTTTCAGTATCTTCATTCTCGTACAAAATCCATTCAAGGTACCTGATTGCTAAAAGCTTGCTATTGATAGTGGATAAAAAATAATCGAGCACTTTGGATTTATCATAACTTTCACATTCGTAAGTTTCATTCATAAAAATAGCTTCACCGTATTGTAATTGCTTATCAGAATCTGCAAGTAATATCCATTTAGCGTATTGGAAAATCAATTCTAGCTGGCTATTATTCATTCGTTGGAGATATCTAATAGTCAACAGAGGACTTCTTAAAAGAGTGATATCATCTGACATATCGTTCTTCTCATCATGACTGAGGTTATAAAGCACCGAAAGTGCATTATCATGTAAGTTCCTTCCATAATAGAAGTCTAGTAATTCCTGAATATACTGGACTTTAAAAGGTTTAGCTAACAAATATTCGTTGATGATTTTTGCGTCACACATATTATTTGGTAGCCTTAATAACGGTCCCAATAGCATTGGCTTGGTATAAAAGTAGCACAAGAATAACGTTGTGTCGATAATTGTAGCAACACGACGTAGTTGTTCTTCCATATCACTCGATTTGGTCATAGGATATATATCATATGGATAAATTTGAACTCCTTTCCACAGTAGAGAATCCGTAGCATCAGCAAGAAATTTTGAAAGTATTCTTCTTTGATCTGTTAAATACATAATTAAATTATTAACTGCCTTGATGAATCTTCTCAACTTTTGAGATTTCATAGGATTTGAGTGCATATCCCTTCTTCCTTTTGCATCAGTTTCATTTTCGGTTCCAGATTCTCCTCCTGTAGCATAAAGACTCAAATTAGTTCCTTGAATTTCAGCTACAGATATCTTTTTTATCAAATTAGGTGTGTAAGACTTGACACTTGAAGCAGATTTCACACTCTCTATATCATTTGTGGAGTGCTGTTCAAGATGGAGTTCCGCATTTAGAAAGTCAGGGAACATGGCTAAAACATCATTGTAAGGAATTAGCCATTCGGAGCCAATTTCAATAAGTGATTCATTATACTTAGAATAATTTTCAAAAAGGATCGTGGCCCTTAACTTATAGAAATATCTCAAAGACGAGTACTTCCTTTTCTTTCTTGATTCTATTTCATTCTCGAAAAATTCATCATTATCATCGAGTTTGCTAATAAGAGCTATGCTTTTATTCAATCCAATTAATCTGGTATCCAGATTTGGATCCTTATTATTTCTACTGATCTTTGCTTTCTTACTTAACGACAAAAACTGATTAACCTGCTTTTGGATCTCTATAATGCCCAAAACTAGCACATACGAGCTAGAAGAAAGGTATAGAGACTCTTCATTCTGACATGCTGACATGGAATTTGAATTGATATGGTGGTAGAACTTTTGAAGAACATCACCTGTATCTATTTCAACAATTTCTAACTTTTTATTGTATAGTATAAATAAATAAGATGGTTTAATAAATGCAACGAAAAATGGGGCAGTGTGAAGCTTGATTGGCGATTGTTTAATGTTCGATGCTGACTTAGTATCCAATTCTACAATTTGGGTGTCTCTTACTAGCAAAAAATTCCCATTCTCTAACGAAATGATCCAAATCATAGGATTTGCCGATAGTCCAAAATAGCTGAATGAAGTATTATTTCGAAGAGTCGATAAACTGAGATCGTCAACCAGAAGTGGCTGTGCTTCAAAATCTTTATGCATATTAATGTAAAGAAAATCTGACACTAGTCCCACTAATAAATAGTCCTCATTAGTTTCTGTATAGTTTATCGTGCGGACTCGTTCTTTTAACGATATTTCTTTAATTTTCAATAACGTGAACAAATTTCTGGTTTTATTTACAAATTGATATACTACAACTTTCTTCTTTATCCCCACTATTAATAGTTTTTTTTCTTGCAAGTTCACAAATTGAAAATCAGAATAATCGAATAATTCTCCCAATTCCTGGACTAAATTCAAATGTGTCCCAACTTTTTCGTAAATTCGTATGCTATCCTTATCAGAAATGGCTAAATATGTTTTATTTTGATCATTTGGTATAGGAATGTTCCGTATTTTTGTAACAGGAGTCCCCGTTTTAGTAGTATTCTTAAAAATGTCATCCAACGATATCTTCTGTGCCAATTCGTCTTGAAATATTCCTTCTAACCCAACAAGCGACTTCATGCTCCGGAGAGAGGTCTGCTCCCTAGATGGTCCCATATTATCGTTATCTTCTGCGTCACTGGTGTATATTCCTAAATCTCCATTATTGAAACCTATGTATAACTTTCCTTTAAAGTGGTGTATAGCTGTGATTTTCGAGCCAACTGTAAGATTGAATCTTTTAACTGGCTCAACAATGTCTATATTCATTGTCAATTCCTTAGATTGCTCTTCAAGGCTGGTTCTTTAAGCTTCACTATTAGCGTAGTAACCTCTCACTAATTTGTGAATGTTAGTTTAAGTTTAGTGAGAAGTTACACAATAACGACAACTTATAGATAAAACACATTAGATTAGTTTATTTAGCTAAATATTAATGTTTTATATAGTAGAAAGGAATCCTATAACACCGGAACAATACTTGACTAATTCGTCAATTTTTTCCAGAGCTTCAGCGTTAGTTTGTGCCCATTCGTCCAAAGCTTCTTGTAATTCGCAATCGTCACCGGCATTGTAGAGCACATCTCCGTGACACTTAACAAAGGTAGCAAAGATAGACAAATATAAATCATAATTAGTGTTAGACTTGAGACCTTGAATCATTGCTCTGATAAAATTGATTATTTCATTTAACGGAGGGAATGTGTTTAAAGATCTGATTTCTAAGTCTATAGTAGCCGGAGAAGCATTGACTAAGAAAGATAAGAAACTAGAGTATTCGTTAATTTCGGAGCCTTCTCTTAATAATCTGGTAAATTCTGATTCGAATGAATGGTTACTATCAGCCTTTAAGCCAAGTAATCTACTAGAGGAATTTTCAGCTTCCTCGGCATTCTTAGAGCCATTACCTGCTACCTTACCTTCAGCTACAGATGCTCTGTCACCAACAGCTTCACCAGTCAATTGAAGGAAAAATGGAGCCTTTTCACCTTTCCTTGGAGCCTCCTTTGGCTTATTACGTTGCTTGATAACATCTAAGTGCAAAATAGTGTTATACTTGGATCTTGCACCCAAAGATAAAGTCACTAAAGATTCGTCAATTTGGGTCAAAGATTCATATCTTCTTGCATTATCGATTTCATCTTCTTCTACTTCCTCCAAAGCACCATCTAACATAGTAGAGCCACCATCACCTGAAGCATTTGGCAATAAAATGGTGGAAAACTCTTCTTCTTCAACATGTCTGGTAGAAATTGGTCTAAATTGGGCTCTGTTAGTCCACAACGAAATACCATTACCAGAAACATGAGTGGTGGCTAACATATCACCAATTGGAGAGAATTTAACACTAGTAGCAACATTTGGAAGTCTAACACCATCAATACACCCACCAGTTGGTAAATCCCATGTTCTTAAAGTGGCATCTAAACCCACAGAAACAATCCATCTACCATCTGGAGAGAAGTCCATACCGGTTACCCTGTTTGTGTGCCCGTAGAGTACTCTGACTACCTTTTGAGTAGTGACATCAATCACAACTATCGACAAATCATCAAGAGAACATGCAATCAAGTCTGAAGACTTATGATAAACCAATGAGGTAATTGGAGCCTCTAACTGAAGCTTACCGAGATATTTCAGCTCAGAGAAGTTGTAGAACCCAACAACACCGTCTAAACCACAACTGACCATCTTACGGTTCATACCATCAATTGCTAAACCAGTAACTGCTTTCTTGTGTAACACATACTTCTTACGACGTAAACCAGATTGCAAATTATACACTCCAATACCACCATTTGCAGAACCAACTAAACCAAAGTTACCACAGTGGGAAATGCATACAGATTTCACAATACCATTATCAATTGTGTCCAAATTGAAACGACCTACTCTCTTACTTCTGGAATCCCAAGTTCTGGCAAAAGTTTCGTCTTTATGAGCAGTTAAAATGTTCTCCCATTCACCTTCTCTAGCTTGAGATGAAGAGATAACAGTAATTTCTGGGAACTTTTCACGCATAGAAGCAACTTGACCAGCTTTTCTCTTATCAGACTTGTTCTTTTGTAATCTTTGAGACAATTCTTGTGCTTGAGCGTCCTTTCTCAACGAAAAGCTCCAGAAAGATCTATCTCTAGATGCACTCAACAAGAAGTGAGACTTATCTTCATGTGGGAATTCTATTGCAACTGGTGGAGCAGAGTGACCACCTCTAGATCTCAAATGACGAGGTGGTGAAACTACAGACGAGTTTGAAGTAGATAATGTAGGATCAAATACCAATTCCTTCAAATGATTGTCTCCACCATTTGTGATAATTATTGGTTGGCCATTTAAGAACTTAACATTAGCAATACCACCGTGGGTCTCCTTATGAGCACCTCTTAACACATGGATACGGGATCTCTTTTGAAGATCGTAGAAAAATAAGTCACCAGTGTTTAAACCAGCTACAAGATGTGGAGATCCATCTGTTCTAAAGGAGATAGAGACCACTTTGGATGATTCATCCTGAGGAGAAGCAAAGATCTTAGAACCTAAAATTTTAGCCTTTTTGATGTTATACAAGAATACACCTCCAACAGCAGTACCAACAGCAATAATGTCTAAAGCAGGTGCAAATTCAATGCAAGAAATGCTTTCTCCGAATTGGGCTTCTGGTGACTTGTATAATAATTTTCCAGTACGAATATTGAAGATAAGTATATGTTCTGTGGTGGCCACAACAACCTTATTCAAGTAAGTAGGTGGGTGAATTAAACCAACAATACTACCGTCAATTTGAGTGTTAATTTGGGATAATGTAGTATGTAATTCGGTAGCTATCTTTGATCCAGCTGGCTTTTTGTAAATAAAGATTTCTCCATTGGAGCTGGTGGCTACAAGATATTCACCAAATGGCAACAAATGTGTGATGGTTCCATCTGTAGGACATTCAAGAGTGTGTTCCAATCTACCTCTCTTGTAAATACCTATGCAATTGGCGTATGCAGCGAATACATAATGGAAATGAGCTGCTAAGCAAGTAATCTTAGAAGGTGTTTGTGATTGAGAAACAAAAAGTAAATGAAGCGTAGCAACATCATAGATTTGGAATGATCTACCAACAGAAGTTACGGCATAAAAAGTGGATCCTAAAGTACCAATAGCCAAAGGAATCTCATTAGACACATTACCTAACACTCTAAATGGACTAAAGATTTTAGATGGTCTAACAACTTTTTTCTTGTTTTCAGAGACGGATGTAGATTCAACTACCTTTCTCCTCTTCTCTACCGGTTCAACCATTGTAATATATATATTCCAATAGTATCTAATACGAATAGATTGTTGCTAATTCCCCATAGATTTGAAAATTTTCAAAAATTATCTGAGAGGTTCGTACTGCATATAGTTGCCATTTGGCGATGAGTTGGATTTCATGAATAATGGCTAAATACACCGTCAGAACAGGTTTAAACAAGCTGAAAATGACACTAGGGGATATAAACAATCGTTATATATATTATTAATCATATATACAACCAAAATATTCAAAAAAGTCGTGTAATCTGTTATCTCAAAGAGGTGCATGATCCATCGCTATAATAATCGAGGTGAAAAAAAATTCGATAACAATATTTCATCATCTTTAAAGCAATCAGACTAATGACTACTGGTAGTGAAAAGAGATCTGCGGATTCTTTTGAGAATGTGGAAACTAAGAAGATCCACTTGGACAAAAAAGAAATCGATTACAACAAGGGAATAGCTCCAATTAAGCCGGAGTTCATTGTGGAGAATCCAACTGTTCCAGTTGAAGAGAACTACATTAACGATGACGAAGCTGAGGGTGGTGATAGAGAAGAAGAAACAAAGGGTAAAGGTAAAGGTAAGGGTAAGAAGAAGAGAGGTCAAAACAAGAACCGTGACTTGAAGCAACAACATGAAGAGGTCCGTTTGTGTTCCAGTTTATTGGATCCAGAAGTCATCAAGGAATGCAGATTTGGAGCTGAACACTGTCGCAGTACCCATAATGTTGAAGAATATCTCAATACTAAACTTCCAGATATCGAAGGTGTCTGTCCAGTTTACGAAGCTATTGGTTATTGTGTGGCAGGATTGAAGTGTAGATGGTTATCTTCTCACTATAATAAAGAAACCAAGAAATTAATCAGAGACTTGGAGAAATTCGAAGCTAAAAAAGATAATCAAGATGAAATTAACAAGATTTCTCAAGAAAGCAAGCTTCTTTTGCAAAAGAAGAAATATAATTTCGAATATGCTGAACCTGTTATAAAATACTTAGATTCGATGGTGCAAAATGAAGAAAACATCGCTATTGCACAAGAAAAGGCCAAAGAAAACCAATCTACTTATATTGAAGCTCCATTCAAGATCGCTGAGAAGAAGAAACTTAACTTGAAAAATGCTAAGATTGTTTCTCCATTAACTACAGTTGGTAATCTTCCATATCGTCGTCTTATGAAGACGTTGGGTGCAGATGTCACATACTCCGAAATGGCACTTTCTGTTCCACTTTTACAAGCTACAAACTCTGAATGGGCATTACCAAAGGCCCACAAATCGGAATATCCAGGTTTTGGTGTCCAGATCGCTGCTTCTAAGCATTGGGCTGCTTCTAAGGTCGCAGAGACTATTTACAAGGAAACAACTCAAGTTTCCGAGCTTAATTTGAACTGTGGTTGTCCAATCGACTTATTATACCGTCAAGGTCAAGGTTCTGCATTAATGGACCAACCAGCAAGACTTTTACGTATTTTAAAAGGTATGAATTACTCTTCTGGTGACATTCCAGTCACTGTTAAAATCAGAACCGGTACCAAAGATAGCAAGAATACTGCTAAGACTTTGGTTGAAAGAATCTTATCTGAAAATGATGTTGCAGCCATTACTTTGCATGGTCGTTCCAGACAACAACGTTACACTAGAGAAGCCGATTGGGGCTACATTGGTGAAGTCGCAAAGGTTGTTCAAGACTGGAATATCAAGAAAGAAGAAAACAAAGATTTAACTGATACTCAGCCTACATTTTTTGTCGGTAATGGTGATGTTTTCACCCACGAAGATTGGTACAGTGCTGTCAATACTGAAGGAATTGACTCCGTGATGGTTGCTCGTGGTGCATTAATTAAGCCATGGATCTTTGAAGAAGTTGAAGCCCAACAATACTTAGATAAGTCACCTACTGAGAGATTAGATATGTTGAAACAATTCGCCAATTTTGCTATAGAACATTGGGGTTCTGACGAATATGGTGTTGGATTAGCAAGAAGATTCATGTGTGAATTCTTAAGTTTCACTCACCGATACATTCCAGTAGGTATTTTGGAGAGATTGCCTCCAAAGCTTAATCAAAGACCTCCTCAATGGAAGGGAAGAAATGAGCTTGAAACTCTTTTGGGTTCTACTGACTACAAGGACTGGATTAAAATTACAGAAATGTTCTTAGGAAAAGCAGGCCCTGGATTTCAATTCTTACCTAAACACAAGAGTAATTCTTATGAAGCAAAGTAAATCTTATGAAACAAATAATTCCTATATAGCTATATAAAGCAAGCAATTTAAGCCTTTCTTGACCTAACTTGAGTAGAAACATCATCATATTCCTTAGACAAATTAGAAGCTTGTTCCTTTAAAAGGTCCAATTCTTCTTCTTTACTCTTTAAACGAGCTTGAAGTTTAGCAACTTCTGCTGATGGTTCTTCCTCCTTCTTAGAATCATTGTCAGCCTTCAAGCCATCCAACTTGTCTTTAGTGACGATCAATTCAGCTACTAACGAATAAGTCCTGGTTAAGATGAGTGTCAAGAACAACGTGAAACCACAAAGATACATGTTTCTTTGAGCATAGAATCTTCTTGCTTGCACTTCAGTTCTGTCACTTACATAGCCTTGAATAAGGTTATCTGAAGCTGCGCTCAACTCAGCAGTGACAGTGTACACTCTGTTCACAGAGTCGATAAATAACACCAAAATGAACCCCAATATACACTTCAAGGCAATTTGGAATTGTTCATTTCTGAACGGCGCAGACAATGTCACCAAAACTGTTCTTCTAATCTTCCGTGGGAATGGCAATGATAACACAGCAAAAAATGCCATTTCAATCACTAAAAGTCCAAAAACTAAATTGTAGTATAAAGCCATCTTGCAATTGTATAATTGGTTCACTATAATCTTTTTTATTACAAACAGCAACTATTTTAAGAAGAAGACAAACTATATGGCAAATTAATTAGTGAACAAATTGGTGATGCTTGAGGTGTTCCAGAGTCACGTGACCCAATATTGCTATGAAAGATGATGAATTTTATTAATGAGCTATTTAAATGAAGATTATTAGTAGTGTAGTGATATTTTCAAGGTGAAAGTGACTAAGAATGGTAGTGAAATGCATAGTATAGCATATTGGAAAATTAAAGAGGCTGAAAGACAGTCCATTTGTAAGTGATCTTCAGAATTCGGATCAGTGTAGAAAGCTGTGAAATACACCAAAGCTGTAGCATTCGGTAATCCGTACAGTACAACACTAACGAACCGTAAGATATCGTCATCACCGAACCAGCCTCCATGGTGAAAGCCAGTAGTTAGACCTACACCGATGATAGGAATGATGATTAATCTGACTATGGTGATAGCCACAGCAGTTTTCCAGAACCCTTTGGGCATAGTGGATAATTTCAATCTGGAAATACAAGCTCCCAAAAGGAGCAAACCCGTAGGAACAGAAGCGTTACCCACATAACTGGTTGTATCCATAATGAACGAGAGTGGAGGCTCGCTATCTGGAGCATCAGGCATGCTGAATGATGTTTTAACAAATAATGCTTTAAGTGGAGGAGACATGGCAACTATGATAGCAATGATCAAAGAAACCGAATTTGGCTTCAAGAAATTCTTGAAGAAGTTAATTATCTTTTGTTTTTTAGTAAGCTTGACTTTGGGAACAATAGTAGTATTATCTGGCCCAGCGATGAAGTCTATATCAATGTCACCAACACCAGATGTAGTTGCTCTCAATTCACCGCTCTTTAGACCCTCAAATTCTGAATATTCGTTAATAATATCCTTCACGTCTTCTGATCTAAGTCTTCTCAAAACTGACGTTCTTGATTGTGTTCTTTGCAATGATAAGTGGTTAGTATTATTACCTGAGCTAACACTTCCAGATCTCCTTCTTCTTCGTCTAGACACACTAGATTTCCTCGATCCTTTAAAAGATGTGGATTCACCTTGTGGTTCGTGAGCAATTAGAAACTCATCATGCTGAGTACGCTCGTCACGGATATCGGGTCTATGAGAATGTTCTGAACCTTCATCTGATTCAAAACTATACGTCATAGAAGAGACATCATCTATGGCCTCCTCAGGGTAAACTGCTGAATTCAACCGGGGTATAGTTCCCTCCTGTGGGATTTTATTAATGGATTTTTTTTCGTTTGTTCCAATATCACTTCCTTCTGAATGATGTTGGCTATCGGCTTCTTGGTCCAATTTAGGCTTGAGTTCATCACGGAAATCCCATTCAACAAGTTGATAGAGTCCCAAACTGAATTGATATAATATTTGGGCTGCCAAAAAGATACATACATATGCGACACCCTTGTCACCTTGCTCTTTAGTGAACAACGTTCCCCCATTCGATAGTGTCTGTAGATAGGCAATGGGCAAATCTGAGATATTAGGGAACAATCCCACTGAAAGAAGACCTCCTAGCCATCTTTTGGGAGATCTAAACAACACATACACCAAATATGCCAATGAGAACCCTATGAAGTACAAGAGTGTACTTTCAAAGAAAATGATCCCCAAGTTTTTGATATCAGAACTTTTCAAGTTGCTGACGATGTTGTAGAAAATCAAGCACGGCATGATAGCACTAACCACCAAATCAGACATATCTCTGCAAGTTCTAACGTTAAGAATGTTCCTTCTTGCCATTATTACTCCAATCCCAATGATTATGTAGATCTTGAAAATCGGCTTCACAGCTTCATATATTACACTTCCAGTACTCACCATAACTGCAGATGTGTTAATATATGCCTCTGAATGATATTCTGAAGCCTCTGAATAATATTCTAAAAAAAATAACCTAAAACAATCTAGTGACTTTCCATATAATTATCGGGTAAATAGTGATTAGATGCGACTTTTAAATTCTGACAAGATTAGTGTGCATGAGTCGCATTGAGGTAAGTGGGCGAGATGAGGCTACAGTGGGGGAGGGGCGGCCATGAGAATTTCTAATCACTCATAGCAAGCCAAATATATTATTGGTCGTATATTAACATTATGGGAGGACGTAAAATTGAATTGGACATAAAACTGACACCAGTAACAGAAATTTGGTAGAAATTGTAGAAATTGGTAGAGTAGGCACAGCATTGATCACTCCAGGACACCTCTCGTGATTGGAATAGTAAAGATGGAGGTTAGCGCGCAAAGCTTTCATATAGTAGGAAATGTGAAAATAGCGTTAGTTAGAGCAAATGGGAGCTCCAACTATTAATGAGATTAGCACTTTATGGTTGTTAAATGAGCACCTGTATGCACACCCACGATGGTGACGACTTCATCAACAGCAAATACTAAGTTGGAGTTACCAGACTCATCCAATTCAATCTCATTGAGCAACATCTCAAAGTCAGAGTCATCAAAGTCAAGTTCATCGAATGTGGTTTTGTCTTTGTTCCATTCCTGATACTCACAGCTGGAAAAAATCGACTCGGAGTCGTCAGAAGTATATTCCTTGTCACTGAACGAAGTCGAGCTAGCATAGGAAGAAATGGAATGTGTTGAGGGTGAATTGAGGCATCCATCACTGTCAGTGGTGAGTTTGCTGTTCTGAAGTCTTCTGGGAGACCTTTTGGGTATAGGAATGTCAGCATCCGCGGGCACAGTTATTTGAGTTAAATTAGATGAAGCTATTATGTCTCCTGAGCCTGTGTCACTATTATAATACATACTATATCTAAGGTAATCTTGGATGCTATTATTGGCGTCTTCACACCTATTATCAGGTTCTTGTAGAATGATACTCATAAGTCTGTTCAAAAAAACTAATTCAAGATATACAATTTATTATTTTATTGGAGTGCATTGAGGCCCTAGGGCTATATAGATATATATAGATGCATCTCAGGTTTTCTTCAAAATTACTGGCTGTAAATCCTTTTTAGGAACATAATAGTTTTTGCAATCTGTTCCAGATGCTTGCAAGACATCCAAATCGGGAAATTACTATCAAAACCGAGACATTACCCACATAAATTTAGACAGCTAAAACACGTTTGTGTGGTCTGTTAAGGAAAGACATGGTCATCCATGTAAACTAAACCGTTGTTATTCTGCTTGTCCGACATGGCCTGATAGTTCTTTTGCTTTTAGTATGCTGTCGAAATTTAATTAAAGACAGCCCCCTAGTTTCAGAGTAGTGTGCGAATAATTTCAGATCTGAAGTGGATTACAATGGAATAACTTTATGACAATATATATTCATTGTTAGGGATTATATTATTTAATCTAACTAGTTTTTGCTTTCTTTTTAGGTGGATTGTTATCAGCATCGTTCATACCCAGATCAGATTCTGACCCAGCAGCATCAGAATCAAACTCTTCTGCAACATCAGAATCTGAACCAGAATCGAAGTCATCATCGGCACTTTCTTCGTCATCGTCACCAGCACTACCCATGTCGACATCTTCGTCATCGTCGTCATCATCGGCCTCATTCATGGCCTTGGCCAACATTGCCTTGGCAACCTTTTCTTCATTCTTAACTCTCAATCCCTTCTGAGAACAGAAGTTTTCAATAGTTTCTTGTTCTTCTCTGTCAATACTACCAAAAATATGAGATTGGTTTGATCCTCTCAAATTTATTTCCAAATCAAAGGTTCTGGATGCAGAGACACCACCACCAGTCCTGGACATGGTTATATTACTAATTTCAGAAAATGGTATGTAAACTGTAGGCTTGGTGACAAATAAGAAACATCTATCAAGAGGATATAAGTAACCTTCAGATGCTTTTAATGAACATGAAATACCCGGTTGTAAGAAACGAGATTGGAAAGAGCTTGGTATGACCAACCTACGTTCAGTCAATCCCTTAAAACAGTGAGACATGACTACATGTGTAGGGGAGTCATATGATTTCTTCAATCTGTCTTTATATTTACTTTCATATTCTGCTTCGGAGACATTTAATTCCAACTCGATTTCTTCTTCTTTGGCAAATTGTAAGACTAAGAATGGATATTTAGTTTGTCCTTGTCTTAATGGAGGATCAATTTGTAATACTATTAAATGATGTGTATCGTCAGGCTTAGGTAATGAAAAAATTCTTTCGATTTGTTTGTATTGGATCTTATAGTCGTAAGTTTTACCACGTAATCTCAATGATGTAGGGTACATGTCAATGTCATAACGACCTCTTGGAGTTAAGAAAAGAACATCACTGAAAGAGACAATTGCCTCACCAGCAACTTGTCCAATATCAGCTCTATCTTTCAATTGTTCATAGAATATGCTAGCCTTACTGATTTCTTCTGGCTCTTTTGATTCAGTCTTTTCTCCGTTTTCAGTTTCCTCCTCCTTCACTTCTTCTTTAACATCGTTTTCTACAGTACCAGGAACATAAAATCTCATTTCAACTACCTCATCACCTGCCCTGCTAACGTCTCCATCCAAATTGAATTCGAGGGCAACTTCATTTTTACCAGTCAAATTAGAATTACTTATTTCTTTGTAGGGGATTTCAAATGCAGGCTTATTATTGACCTCGAATAATAATTCATTTCTAGAAAAGTCTGTCTTACCCCAGTTCCAACCTCTAAGTGAGTGTTCTTTGTGTTCTAAGTTTAAATGAAAGTTTCTTTGTAATTCTTGTTTTAACTTGGTGAAATCTTCTACATCAAACCCATCTAACAGAACAACACCTTGATTTTTAGTTTGAACTCTTAATTCATATCCTCTTGATCCACGAGACCATGTAACCACCAATATTTCCTCTGATGGCAACAAAAATGGAGCATTGTTGTTGGCATTACCATTGGCGACTGCGGAACCTTTCCAACCTAATCCAGAGTCTGCTATACGCATACGACCACTATTTTTGGATTGGTTCAAATAAATCCTTTCAAAATCAGTGTTGACCATTTTATAAATAAACTATAAGCCTATATGATTATGAATTGCTTATATTAATAGTTCCTATTATTGTACATTTCAACAGAAGAAAAACTGTTTGAATCTTTACGCGTTAATGCGACATGTGACATTTTCGTTCTTCAAGTGCGACATTTATTGATAAGTACATTTGTAGCATTATGTATTTGTCTATTCTTACAAGAATGTGAGTCACTCCTTACTCTCGTACTAAAAACAAGAAATAAAATAAAATAAAGTTTTAAAATAAGAAAATTGTTGACTTTTAAATATTTGAATTCTTTGCTTTATTGTAATTAATTTACATCATATATGCCACATTAGTCCCACAGACGTAGGAGCTCTCTTATAGAGTTTCTGTTGATGTACTTAATACCTTGCTAATTTAGTTAGAATTATGATATTCCGCGTAAATACATTTGGATAAAGTTTTTGTTAATGAAGTTGCAAAAATCACTCTGGTGGTCTCAATTAGAGCTATAAAACTTTGCTCGAACTAAATTATCATTATCACTTGTATACATCTTTCCACTATAGTTGAAGAAATTACAATTTCTTCCAAGAGTATAGCAATTCTTAACTGGAGACTAATAAGTAGGTAAAGGAAATGAAGAATATCAGCCAAGAATATACCATCTCGTTCGGTGATTCTAGGAGGGCTACCGATTGGAAATGCTCTTTGATTTTATTTCAATAATACCTCCCTCGCCACTTCGTGTATCCGCTTAATCAATTATTTGTGATACAGTGATAATTTCACCACCTGTTTGTCTCGCTTTGAAATGTGCAACCCTATTTTTTTGTTGTTTATGCTGTTATTACTTCCATTGCTCGTCTATTTAAAATAAGAACTATGTTCATTTCATGTACTTTTTCAATGTTATTTTACTTTATTATCTGGATAATTACATCATCTATGTATCAAGTCAACAATTTCGAAGAAGATGCACTACGGAACCAAAAAATCTCGAGCCTAGGTATCACTAATTTTGCAATTTTTTGCGACTAACCTACTTAAGCAGGTGAACCGAGCATGTTCTTTATGGAGGACTAATTCAAGTATCTTTCTTCCAATAGTAGGTAAGAGAACATCAATTAAAGTAATTAAAGTAATTTTATTTAAATAAATAATCAGTGTTTTAGTATATTGAATTGTAGGGAAGTCGGTCGCAATTCCTCATAAATCTATCACTCTAATCAGCATATTTGACAGGAGTTATCATTTACGAGAAATGAAATTGATGAAATAGTTTGTGGGGAAGCCAGGTGAATAGGAGATACTGTGGTAAACAACAACCTAAACGTTATCATCCAACAAGAGGATATATGTAGTGTTGGTTCTAGTCTAGAACCTTTTAGTAATCGAGGTAATAAGAGTACATACGATGTAAAGATATTATATTTTATTAGATGCACAAATTAGCTAAGTTGAAAATAGGAATAATAAGTAACAAGAATACGAGATTATACGAAGATGAATGATATTAAGATATATTATGGAAAAAATGTTATATAGCCTATTGCTATTTAGAAGTAGTATTTAAGAATTATTTCTAATAGACGGACTTGATATGAAAGCGAAGTAACTTATTATATATTAGCAATAATTATAATATAAATACCAACTCTGCTGTGAGTTTAACTCATTGGTCTTTCTGTCAGTTGGTAACTGAAGAATTAAAACAAGGACAATCCTCAAAGTACGAAAGAAGATTCCTATTTTCAATTTTTAGATTCAAAATGTTGGAACATATTTCGAAAAAGATGGAGAAAGTTGCATGTATTCAAATATGGTGCTATTAAAAGTAAAATTGAAACACAATTTCAGAGAGTATAAATATATTCTACATATTCGGACACATGGATTAAACGCAAATATATTGAAAAGAAATAAGAGACTATCTATAACTATTTACCAATCAGTTTCTTATGTTCCGCTTTGATTTTAACATAAAATTCATCATCTTGCAATACTCTATATGCTGTAAGTGCATTTGCTTTAGCAACAACCAATGTTGGAGGCATGGCAGTTGATATACGACCTGCTGAGTCTGCAAATTCACGAGTATGTTGGGCACACTTTTCCACTAATGGAATACCAAAATTCAAATGAATAGCTGGCATAATCTGCGATACATTACCAATATCAGATGACCCTGCAATACCCTTCTCTGCTGAAGTGTTAACTCTAAGCACTGCTGTTTCACTATCGGCAAAGTGTTCACAAGATTGAAAACTTTCCTCGAGTAATGAAGGCACTTGAATCATGTCTAAATAACGGAAAACCTCATGCAGTTTAAGGGAGCAACCAGTTGCTAAGGATGCTGCCTCACAGCACTTTCCCACTTTATCTGAAAGGGTGTCAAGTTCATTGCTTGTTTTAGATCTGACATAGTATACTGCTTTTCCAGATGCAGGTATAACGTTAGCCACCGTTGGACCATCTTTGAAAAAACCATGAATTCTATCATATGGCTTAATTTGTTGTCTCAACATAGATACGTTGTTCCATGAGCCTACACAAGCATCCATGGCATTTATTCCGTCCCAAGGGAAAGCGGACGCATGAGCCGGCTTACCAGTAAATTCATATTCAGTATAATTACCAGCTAAGAAAATAGAAGGAACGACAATTGTATCCGGCTCTTCCATAGCTATAGGATGTGCCATAAAAGAAGCACAGATATTTTCATAAGCACCACCTTTGAGCAAATGACATTTTCCACCAAGACTTTCCTCTGCTGGGGTTCCTAAAAGTTGGACAGATCCTGGTAAGTTAAATTTTTGCAAAGTTCTGACAAGACCCAAGAATGAAGCACAAGAACTTGCTGCGATTAAGTTGTGACCGCATCCATGTCCAATATCAGGTAAGGCATCTAATTCCGCATTGAAATTGACGACCCTTCCCCCATTTTCGTATAGTACTTCAAAAGCTGTCTCCACTCCATACGCATGTCTCGTTACTTTGAACTCCCCGAACGATTCAAAGTATTCAACAATCAAATCGTGGGCAAAGCGTTCTTCAAAAGCTAATTCGGGGTGTTTATACATTTCATCAGCAATACGTTCAATATCTTTACGATATTGCTCAGTTAATTCATCTATGGACTGTTTAATTTTCAGTTCGAGTTGCATTTTGTGTTTAAGGAATGGTTAGTTAAGTAATTATAGTGGAAATATATACATATTATTTCGTGTCCTTAATTTATACCATTCAAGCCATGGTGTTAAGTCGACAAACTTATATAATATGTGGGGTATCTTATCTCGGTTATATTATTACGAGAGTTTATGGTTTTATTGAAAATTGTCGCTTAATTAATTTTCTCCATCTGCACAGCGATATTTCCCAATTGAGTAATGCCTCCCGCTCCAGTAAATTGAGTTCTTCATGAAATCAATCTTGTTCTAATAATTACACTCTCTTCAAAGCAAATAATAATTCCTCGGACCATATCTATCTGACGAAGTCAAAGATCGTATTGTATTAGTTATACTAACTCAGGAACTATTTTCTATTTGCAATAATTAATTTCAATTAGTCGACGTCGCATGCGCATCTCTTATCAAATCTTATCGCATGGTAAACTCTATTATCGTACTTGATTGTTTATTGGTTTAAAACCATCTTAATCAGTCAGAGATATCCCAAAATGGATTACTTGATTTTGCAGTATTTAGGATGTTATTTCGAATTTATATTACCGATAAAGGCTCACTTTAACGGTTGATAATTCTCTAACGGTTGAAAATATTATTATCTACAGTTACCAAGCAAATCTTGATAAAGCTTGGCTCATTATATAAATTAGATGATACTCCAAGTGATAAATTTCGAAAAATATAAGGAGTATCGCTTTCGGCATTTCTATATATTACTCATAAAGTAGATACAATGCTTGGAAAGCAAGAATTTAAAACTCAAGTTCATGAAGGTGAAAAAAGCCTTAGTGATGAAGATATCCTCACAACTGTGATCTCTCCATCTGGGAAAGAGATTTTTATCAAAGATGGTGAAACTGATGTGGCTATGAATTTGGCCATGCAGCTTGATGATACTGAGTTGTCACCAGAAGAAGATCGCAGATTGTTTTGGAAATCTACTTTTTATATTCTCCCATTGATTTGTCTTCTTTATGCTGTGCAGATGATGGATAAAATTACTAATAGTGGTGCGTCCATCATGGGTATAAGAACAGATTTAAACATGGTTGGTGATCAATATTCTTGGACTGGTTCTGCTTTTTACTTTGGGTATCTTTTTTTCGAATTCCCAGCTGTTTATATCATTCAAAGGTTTTCCCTTTCTAAGATTGGTGCTATATTCTTCTTCTTATGGGGTGCAGTTTTGTGCTTATGTGCTACTACAAATTATGCTGGTTTCTTGTTTTTAAGAACAGTTTTAGGTATGCTTGAATCATCCGTTACACCTATATTGGTTATCCTTACGTCCCAATGGTATAAAGCATCGGAACAGTTTATGATTTCTGCAATCTGGTTCTCTTTTTGTGGAGTTGGAGTGGTTTTTGGAAGTTCTATCAGTTTAGGTATTTTTATTCGAAGTGAGCAATATGGTATTGAAGCATGGAAATTATTATTTATCATTACTGGGGCTATAACTGTGTTCCTCTCATTTGTTTTCTATTTGTGGATTCCTGATTCGCCTGCAGAAGCTTGGTTCTTAACTGAACAAGAGAGATTGAATGCCATAAAGAGAATCAGAGGAAATCAGCAAGGTTTCGGAAATAAGCATTTCAAAAAGAAGCAATTTATTGAAGCTTTCACAGATCATAGAACTTATTTATATTTCTTTTATGGAATTGCTGTTTCCATTCCTAATGGTGGTTTAACCACATTTGGTGGTATCGTCATGACTTCCATCCTTGGTTACTCTGTCGAGCAATCAATGAAGTATAGCATATACCAAGGATTGATTGAAGTTGGTGGTTGTATTTTACTTGCCTCTTGTATCAAGTTTGTTAAACATAGAATGATAATTTGCATTTTTGGTACTGCTCTAAGCCTTGTCTTTTCTTGTATGCTTGCTTTTGCAACCGATCCAAAAGTACGTTTAGCAGGTTGTTTAGCCTTGGGTTTGTCAATCATTGGAACGTTCACGATGCTTTCTAATTTTTCTTCTAACGTGGCTGGTCATACTAAGAAGGTTACCGTTAATGCCCTTTTCCTTGTTGGTTTTGGTGCTGGAAATATAATTGGTCCTCAAACTTTCCTTGAGAAGCAAGCTCCTACATACGTGGGTGGTCAGCTCGGTATGGTTGTTAACTACGCAGCTTGTTTAGTAATATCTTTCCTTCTTTATTTTTCATATATTGTTGAAAATAAGAGAAGAGATAAAATGGTGGAAAATGGAGAAATTGCACCTGTTCATACGGTAACTAATGTAGCTTTTGCTGATTTGACAGACATGGAGAATCCTTACTTCAGATATTCTCTTTAGCTGATCGTGTGATTTTTTTGTTTAAGTTGGAGTGTTTCAGTGTCTCTCGATTCAATTTCAAAATACTGTAATTGTTGGGTTAGGCTTATTATTTGTAATATATTGTTGACAATATTTAGAAGGAGTTATAATTATAGTTCTGTGTAAAAATCAAATGCAATTTGCAATCATAAACATATATTTTTGTAGTCCTCTATTATTTTGGAGTAATGTGGAATATTTTATAAGAATTATTAAAATATGAAAATTATATGAAAAATAATATTGGAATGAAAGTTCCATTTAAAATGATCCTGATCCTAAATTCATAATATTTGTGTTGATTAAATATATATATATAATAATCGTTAAGTGTATTAGAAAGAATAGTTTTTAAATAATATTGCAGCAACAATATCATAAACCTATAAGAATATAAACATACAGTATGAACATACGGATATATTATCAATATCACAAGTATAAGTTTCAGTAGATATTTGGCAAACAAATGATTTTTGGAAGAAGTACTTAAACATTATCATGTAAAAGCTTAATCATATTTCGTTAGTTTAATAATGCTTTTTTGCATCCTTCTTACTAAAGTGTCATTATGATTATTTGCTTGAAAATTTTAGAAAATTCCAACGTATCATACCTATAGCTCAATCATATGTATTTAAACTCAATTTAAGATATTTAAGATCCAATACCAGATTCTTATAGTGACACAATGCTTCATGCTTCCTGATTATAGATGTCGTACAATATCAGATGTCGGAGAAATTATGTGCAGGAAGTCGCCGATTCAGGTTTAATCACTATGAATCATAATCTATTTCTTTTTTTAAAAATATTCTTAAATTTATCTTTCATTAAAAAATTAGAAGTAAATATGGGTGTTAAGAAAGCTGGTGTTTTAGGTGCTACCGGTGCCGTTGGACAACGTTTTATTTTGTTATTATCTCAACATCCAGAATTTGAAATTGCTGCTTTAGGTGCTTCAGCTCGTTCTGCTGGTAAGCAATATAAAGATGCAGCTGACTGGAAGCAGACCGAGTTATTACCTCACAGTATTGAAACTTTCGTTGTTTCTGAATGTACTGTTGAAGCTTTTGCTGACTGTGATGTCGTTTTCTCTGGTTTAGACTCCGACTACGCTGGCCAAATTGAAAAAGCATTTGCTGAAGCTGGTTTGGTCGTCGTTTCCAACGCTAAGAACTACAGAAGAGCTCCAGAAGTACCATTGATTGTTCCTATCGTTAACCTTGATCACTTAAAGATTGTTGAAAAGAGAGTTGCCGATGCTAAAGCCAATGGTAAGAAAGAAGGTTACATTATCTGTATTTCCAACTGTTCTACTGCTGGTTTAGTAGCTCCATTAAGACCATTGATTGAAAAATTTGGTCCTATTGATGCTTTGACCACTACTACATTACAAGCCATTTCCGGTGCTGGTTTTTCTCCGGGTGTTCCAGGAATGGATGTTTTAGATAACATTATTCCATACATTGGTGGTGAAGAAGAAAAGATCGAATGGGAAACTAGGAAGATTTTGGGTAAGGTCAATGGTGATGCTACCGGATTTTCTTTGTTATCTGATGATGAAATCAAAGTCAGTGCTCAATGTAACAGAGTTCCTGTCATAGATGGTCACACTGAATGTATCTCCATAAGATTTGCAAACAGACCAGCTCCTTCTGTTGATCAAGTTAAGGATGTTTTACGTAACTATGTTTGTGAAGCCACTGAATTAGGTTGTCACTCAGCTCCAAAGCAAGCTATTCACGTCTTGGAACAAAACGACAGACCACAACCAAGATTGGACAGGAATAGAGACAACGGATTTGGTGTTTCTGTTGGTAGAATTAGAGAAGATCCTGTTTTAGATTTCAAAATGGTTGTTTTATCCCATAACACCGTTATCGGTGCAGCTGGAGCCGGTATTTTAATAGCTGAAGCATTAATTGCCAAAAGACTTATCTGAATTTTTTGTAATTTATATATAGACTTAACAAAGTCTGATTTTTATGTTTATAGTAGTTTTAATTTTGCGTTCTAATAAAGCATCTCCATATACTTTTTTACCCAAATAAGAAAAATTTCACGAATCCGAATTTTATTAATTTTTGCAATGTAAGGTGAATGAGAAACTTCATAGATACTTACCACTTTGAACAGATAACCGAAGATCTGGTATATGATCACATTTTTGAACTCTATACAGAAAGACCTCCCAAGGAAAGTCAAGATTTAGGATTTGTAGATCGATCTAGTGAAAGAATAACTATTGACCTTCCTGAATCTGGAATTGAATTAAACATAAAACAGTCATTTTCTGGTGATTCTACTGGGTTCTTCTGTTGGAATGCTGCTCAATTTTTCACTGATTGGGTTATTAGTTGTAAAAAGTGTCCATTTCATGCATTTTTCAAGTCAAGGAATAATTTTTCAATTGTGGAGCTAGGGGCTGGTGTTGGTGGTGTTTGTGCATCCATTCTAGGACCCTTATGCAAGAGATACGTTGCTACTGATCAGATTGAATTGCTAAAGCTTTTAAAGGAGAATTTTCTCAAAAATGTCACTACTAGAAACTACACTAGCACTTCTGTTCCGTTTGAAAACCTCAAGAAGCTCATCGCACCATCTCCGTCAGTCATAGACTTCATAGAGTACGACTGGGAGTATCTTGAAGACGGAGAATCCAATTATGAACAACTTGTAGGTCCAAACGAAAAACCTGATCTTATTATTGCTTGTGATACCATCTACAATGATTATCTTGTTCCACTATTCGTAGGTGCTCTAAAATCCTTACTAATTGAAGATAATGCGGCACTTATTTCACTTCAGATGAGAGATGAAAATACTTTGACTCTTTTTCTAGAGACTGTCCTTCAAGAGAATCTCAATGTATATAGTATACCCTGCCAGGTGTTATCCGAGAGCCTTAAGAAAGGTTTTGTCATCTACTATATAACTCTTCCATAGTCGATCAAATATTACATTCGTGATATCCGAGGACATTTACGACCCGACCCGACTTAACTGACGACATTGAAGTATTTGGATATTGAATAAATACAAGTTTAAATCTAGTAATTGTTGTAGGTGAATCAAAAGGATTTCTATTGTCTATTGACCAAAATTAGTACCAAACTGCTGTCATACACGTATCGTCTCAATTGGTATTAAGATGTCAGCATTTGGAACTAGCACAAGCGTCGTCAATCCAAATGGAGGTGTCAAGAATACGAACCAAAAATCTAATGGATTTGGCGATAGTAGAAGAAGTGGGCATAGAAAAAGAGGCAATACAAAATTTAGTAGCCTGTCAGTAAATACCAACAATAATCGACGTTTTAATGACAAAGGTGATGGTTATGACAAAAAGAAACCTAGTCGTTTCTCAAAGAAAGATTTCAAAATGGATGATACAGTCAGAGATATTATGTCAAATAATGATAAATTAAAAGTTAGTGGTGAACCAAAACTAAAGAATAAACTGAAAGTATTTACTGCTGCTCCGTCAGACGAAGTGAAAGCACTTACTGGGACGTTATTTCCTAATCCAGAGATGTTTGGATTCCAGCCCAATAATAAAGTGATTCCTGTGAGAGAAACACCCAAATATCTTCTTCAGCAACCAAGATTGCTTGAAACTCCACAATTTCGTCAGGATCTGTGGGATAGGAATAATCAAGATAAAATGAATTCCATGGAGGAGCAAAATAGAGGTAAAGATTACCAAGGACTATATGAAGAATTTCAAAAATTAAGAGAAATTGAAAGGAAAAAGATGGAATCTATAGGATTAGTTGATGCAGAAAACACGAGAAAAGATTTACATGATGCTATATCATTTTCTGGTACTTGCTTAGATATGTGTCCTACATTTGAGAGAGTTAGAAGAGCACTCGAAAATAACGTTAAAGCCTTAGAAAAGGATCCAGAAACGAAAAAGATTTCCAGAGATCGTGCTGTTAAGGCCTTTTCTCGTCCAGCGGCTGGACAGCCACCACCACTTCCATCAGATGTAAGACCTCCTCATGTTTTGAAAAATACGTTGGATTATTTGGTTAATATCATTGTTCCTCAATTACCTGATGCACATTCGTTCATCTGGGATAGAACAAGATCTATAAGACAAGATTTTACGTACCAAAACTCATATGGGCCGGAAGCAATTGATTGCAACGAAAGGATTGTTAGGATCCATTTGTTGTCTTTGCATGTAATGGCTGGAAGTGACATTGAATACTCACAACAACAAGAATTGGAGCAATTGAATAAAGCATTACAAACATTAATAGAAATATATCAGGATGTTAGAAACCATGGTGGATGTGCACCAAATGAAGCTGAAATCAGGGCATATTACTTACTTAGTCATTTAAGAGATCCTGAATTGGAAAGAGAAATACAAGAATTGCCTGACGAAATATTCAAGGACACAAATGTTCAACTTGCTTTGATGTTTAGAAAATTGATTTCTCAAAATAATCTTCCAGGGAATTCATCCGTTGGGGCCCTTAATTTATTCTCCGAGTTTTTTAGGATCGCCTATAGCGAAGAAACCCCTTTCTTAATGTCGTGCTTATTAGAGACTCAGTTTAATGAAATAAGGTTTTATGCCTTAAAAGCAATGGCTAGATGTTATCACACTAAAGGTAAAGCTTATCCTGCCACATCGTTGCAAGGTTTTTTAGGTTTTGCAACTTTGGAAGAATTGTTGAAGTTTGTTACATATTATGAAATCGATTTAATAGAGGACAATGGGGAGACATTGGTTGATCTTTTTAATAAAGAGAAATTAGAAACAAAGTATAAATTAAATTCTATCAATGAAAAGCCTAAACTTGCACAACCATACTCCAGGCAACTAGATTATAAGATTGCAGGAAAACAATTACAAGATTTCATTAACTGCGGTCGTCCTAATGTTGATTTAAAGATTAGACCATCTTCAACGATGAAGGTTATTCAATCGGAATCAAAAACATTTGATGCATTTAATTCTGCACCAAAAGTTATGGGTTTTGGAGGAACAAATACTGAATTCGCTCAGCCCGTCTCATCATTTGGGGCCCTCAACCAATCAGATAATGCTTCGAAATCACAATCTTTATCCGATTTTTTGAAAAATAACAAGATTGATTACAATAACGCAAATACTGTACAGAACACAAACATACCTGCTGTTAGTTTCACTCCACAACCAGCTCCTTCCTTTTCAGCTTCTCAAGGCTCAATTCCTTCAGCTTCTTTAAGTAATATTAGTAATTTCACTCAACCAGGACTATTACAACAAAGTACTAGCGTCAGGACCAACCAAGTTACTGATCAAAATTCAAATAAAGACCTGAAATTTGATTTTCAACCTAAAATTATTAACAAAGAAAATGAAAAACCAAAAATAGCGTTTAGTTTTAATCCTCCAGCTACGACACCTGCAACAGCTGCATCTCCAATAAATTTGAACAATAAGAAAGGTGAGATGAATAAAACCCCAATTATAATAAATAAAGAAAAGCCAAGTTTTACGCTTGGTACCAACACTAACTCAACTTCAATCATGGCACCAACAGCAAATGCTGCCCCTGTTATGGAGTTGAAGCCCACTCCACCACCAAAAAATCTATTAAAAGATCATTCTAAATATAATTCTGCATTAAATGAAATTTTAAAGGAGATAATTGAAGGTACTATTTCCAGTGAACTTTCTTCATTGTTACCAAAATTGTTGAAACACGAAAATAGAAAAATAGAAAGGAGAAAAATTATTGAATCATTAAGTGAAGAACTTTTCAATGCATTCATTTCAGAAATTACCTATCAAAAGACTCTAGAAGCCCAGGCAATCCACCATTTTGACTGTACCTTGAAGCGAAAATCCATTCGTAATCTTATCAAGGTGGGAACCAAATTGATGGAAAAACAAGTATTGAAAAGGAAGAAGCTTGATGAATTGAAAAATATATCTTTTAAGTTTCCAAGAAAAAGGAACCTATCCTCTACTAGCTTGTCTAACATGTCTTCAGAAAGGATTAATAAAATAAGGCGCACTTGGACTGAAAACGACTCGTTTAATTTAGATGAAAGACAAAGTGAAGTCAGAGAATTATGGAAGCCAATCGATTTAAAAAGGTTTTTAGCCAGTTGCTCTCGTAACGTAAAAGTTGATATTGAAGAAGAAAATGTTGTATTGAAATTTTTATTGGTAGTTGAAAATTGGACTGCTTCTTATTCTAAGTGGTTAAACACCAAATTATCTCTAAAGCTTAATAAAGAATCACTAGTTTACGAAAATAACTTGATAGGGGATAAGCTTTCAATTAATATATCTAGCATTCCAAACCATGACTATTTGAATAAAGATGTCTTTTCGAGAATCCCATTCATTTTATTTGAATGTGGTATGGTCTCTAATAATTCCTCCTATAATAATATTCATGAAAAATTAGTTCGTGACCAAAAGATATTAAAGAAGCTAGTTGAATTGAGTAAGAAATTTGGTTATTATAAAGTCCAATTTTTAATCTTATGCTGGGACACCACAAATTCCAAAATAAGTGATCAAGAAATAAGAGACATTTTAAATATTGATGATCATTTAAAGAATGATGTGGTTCTGGATATTAATCTCTGTAACATGGGTGGCACTCAAACCGATGTCAATGGATTACTTGTAACTAGTTTTAATCAATTAGCTTCACAATTTAAAGGAGAATTGACTGCAAGAGGCTCGAGGAAGAAAATACAGGCGAAATCTCTTAAGCAGGCGAAGAAAGCTATAGAAAAAACCCCTAATTTATTGGACAACTTAACTTTCGAGAAGAAAGAAGCAGACTTGGTCAATAAAGCTAAGCATTTTAAAAAATACGACTACTTGTCTAAGCATTTGCATAACAGTAATATTTCAAACAATACAACGAATGCGTCCTTAAATTCAACCATGTTTATGACGGCCGATAATCGGTCTGTTGTATCCAATAGCAATTTGGCAAATGACTCTACGTTCTTGAACCTTAAGTCATTCTCCAACACTACCTTAGGAAATGATATTTCGGTACTTACAGGTTTCGGTAATGGTGTCATAGAAGAAAGTACACCATCAAGCTCTCCCCGGGTCAATAAGTTTACTAGACCTCAGCCAGCTAACATTCCTAAGAGCTTGCTGGAGTTACGCAGATTAACTGCAGAAATTACTGCAAAATACAAAAAAAAAATGAAATGACATGTCCATAATAATGTATAATATTGTATAATAATATTCTTAATAGAACGCATTTTTAATATCGTTATTGGAGCTCTTTTATAATCATTTTGTTTCATTTTGCATCATTTTATGAAATCTAATATCTAGAAGTATAGAGAACTCATTCTGAAAAAGGAATGTATTTAGATTTAATCACCTAGAACCCTACTAACGCTAAATTATCACCAGATCACCTCTCTAGGATACATTTTTGTATGCATTTCTTCTGAAATTACCATATAACTTGGCCACTTTCATCGTCAAAAGGAGTCTGGAACATATCCTGCACATAAGCCAGGTAGTGGCCGAGATCCTGAATTATCTGTCGTAATCAAAATATGATTTCTTAAAGATACAAAGATTAATCCCGTAACATATAATCAAATTTAAGATGGATCTTTTGAAGGACGCCGCTAAGAATCTTAACCTTTATGAAGTTAAAGCTTATGTTCGTAAAGCACAAAATGGTATGTGAAAATTAGCCTGATCGATGTAAAAGGAGTAAATACTAACTATCACTCTAGTTGCGATGAACTTGACTGAAATGGAATCAAAAGTCCGTGAGGCTACAAATAATGAACCTTGGGGTGCTCCATCTACATTGATGCAACAAATTGCTGGTGGTACATACAACTATAGAGAAAGAGAAGAAATCGTCGCATTCATATTCCGTCGTTTTACCGAAAAAGCCGCTAATGAATGGAGACAGATATACAAATCATTGCAATTGTTAGAATACCTAATCAGAAACGGATCTGAAAGAATCATTGATGATGTAAGAGGTAATTTGTCATTAATCCAAATGTTGAAGTCATTTCACTATATTGACTCCAAAGGAAGAGATCAAGGTATTAACGTTAGAAACAGAGCCAAGACTTTGATCGCTTTGTTAAACGATGATGCGATGATCAGATCAGAACGTAAAAAGGCAAGAGCAACTGCTAAGAAATTTGGTGGCGTTTCTTCAAATGCCTATGGTGGATCATACGCCGCGGGTGAGCTGGGATTTGATGATGACGAAGATTTTACAAACAGAGTTTACGGAGATGGTGGTGTATATGGCGCAAGATACGGCGACTCAGCTGAAGAATATAAGAACGGACAAACTGGTAGAAACAATGATAATTTCGAAGAATACAATGTTGCTCCATCGAAGAGCTCCTCTAAGCCAACAACTGAATCTTCTAAGGTAACTGCAACAAGCTCAAATGCAAAGCAAGAGCCAGACTTATTGGGAGATTTAATGTCTTTTGATGCTCAACCTACTAGTTCTACTTCAGCACCAACTGCTGCACATGTGAATGAAGAAGACGACGATGATGAATTTGATGACTTCCAAGCAGCACCAGCTGCAGTACCAGCACCTAGCCTCTCCCAAAACTTGTCTAGCTTATACCAAACACATCCAGCTACATATTCTCCAAACGTACAGCAACATCCCCAAATACAACAGAATTTATTCAGTCAACCTGCACAACAGTCTTATTTCAATGCACCACCACCACCAATTTCAAAAGATACAAGCTACAACTCAGGAACATCCTCATCTGCTGCTCCTAAAACCAACAATGACGCTTTCTCGTCATTATTTTCCAGCGCCAAGAGTAAGACCACTCCTAAACCAGTTTCCCAAACAAGTACTGGAATACTGAACCGAGCTGCACCTTCTTACCAGCAACTGGCCCCTTCCTCAAATAACAATCAAAGCACATCTACTAGCAACAACCAAAATGGTGAAATTGATTTATTGAGCTTCTAGATTACTTAATTACTATTGATCTATTCAAAATAATATGCCATATTGTTTGAGATGTATTTTATCTGTATCTATACTTATTGTAGTTATATAGTACTCTAGCTATATTATTAAAAGTATGAAAATGAGTTAAAAGATCGACTATGGCACTTTTTTGTATTGTCCTGCACAAAATCAACAGACGAAAACTATTCAGTTATTTTTCATTACTATAATATTAATTCAATTACATCATTTAATTAACAATAAGATTATAATGTTGAAATCCGCCTTCTCTGCTAAGCCAGTCACCAGAATGTTTTCTACTTCCGCTAGAAACTGGGGTACCAAAGTCTTTTTAACCACATCCATTGATGGTGTTAAGCAAGAACCAATTAAGTTCGAATTATACGATGAAGTTGTCCCAAAAACTACTGAAAACTTCAGAGCTTTATGTACCGGGGAAAAAGGATTTGGTTACAAGAACTCTATTTTCCACAGAGTTATTCCAAACTTTATGTTACAAGGTGGTGACTTTGAAACCGGTTTAGGATACGGTGGTAAGTCTATCTATGGTGCAAAATTCGAAGACGAAAACTTCACCAAGAAGCACGAAAAGCCAGGTTTATTATCTATGGCTAATGCTGGTCCAAACACCAACGGTTCTCAATTCTTCATTACCACTGTTCCATGTCCATGGTTAGACGGTGCTCACGTTGTCTTCGGTGAAGTTACCGAAGGTTTAGAAGTTGTCAAGAAGATTGAAGCTCAAGGTTCCAACTCTGGTTCTACTAAAGTTCCAATTGTTGTTGAAGACTGTGGTGAAATCAAGGATTAATTTGATTAAATAGTTCACTTAAATACTTCAAAGCAAATATCCAATATATTTCAATGTAATGCCCTATAAAATTGTTAAACTAAGCAAATATCATAATTAAAATTTACAAATTTTGGGTTTTCATCCAAATTTGGAGCTATTGATAATCTGGCCGTCAAACTATGTGTAATATTTAAAACATTACAATTACTAGAATATGTTGGACCTACCCCTGAAGAAATCAAATTAACCACTTTATCGTTAAATATCTTTTCCATTGGAATATACCATTCTCTAATATCAGGGTTATCAATATTGGGTACAAAATCTACAACATCAAAAACAAAATCATAGCCATAAGAGGAATCATAAACTCTTTTTGATTGTATGATTTGTCCCCTGTGGCCCTCAGCTGAAACATTCATCTTAGTCATGATAAAAAGCTCAAATTTGACGATAACAAAAGAACCTAATTGTGATGATTCATTACAGTATAGCAAAAAATCAGGTTGTAAATTTGTTATTTTACTTCGTACTATTAACTCAAACTTAGAGCCTATGTGTTCAACAGTGCTTATAGTTTTATCCTTAGCATGTAATTCTACTTCTAAATTCACATCACCAACCAACTTATTATAATTTTCTGACTTATAATGACTATTGAATACTCTTCTAATGAATCTTGTGTGCTTATGAGAATTATGGAGAGGGTTTGATATGGATTTTTTATGCAGTTGTTTTTCATTATTTCTCTCATTATGCTTTAACATCTGTTTCTCATCTATCTTTTCATTTAGCGTATCTGGACCATTAACCTGATCATGAGAATCCCCATATTCATAATGATTTTCATCTAATAATGGCTTTAATTTTGACTTCCATTCTAATAGCTGTTTAAAAGAGTTAGCAGACCCTTCTAATCCTAGGGTCAAATTAGGATTCCCTAACGGCTTAAATCTGAGACTTAAATAACTTGAAGCTGATCCGACATTGGCTTTAGGCTGAAGAAACGAAGATAAACGATACAGAGTTTCAACAGTAAAATTATTTTGTTGCGCAGGAGGAATTGACTGAGGCAAAACTGTAGATTGACCACAAGTTCCACAATTGACATATTCTGGGAACAGAAACTCAAAATTGAAAGTCTTTTCTTGTCCTTTTGCTAACAGTTCTTGTTCAATTGGCGACGCTAATTCAATCGATCGAGAAAATAGATCGTGACATTCCGTGTGAGTGACTGTTCTGGTCACAGTTCTATGCTGCCATTGTCCATCAACTTCAACTCTGATCGTTTCCCTGATATGTTCCACAAAAGTCGTTCTTATCAAACCAGAGAATTTTATGAAAAGCGACCTGATTTCAAAGTCCTTTTTAGCTTGGACTACTACAACCCCTTTCACTAAATCATTAGGTATATATATTTTAGGACCATCTACTAATATTTGGATATCCGCTTTAGAAAACATTAATGAATAGATTGAATATATAATTTGTATTTCGATTAGGCTCATTTAAATAGATATTCTGCAAAATTAATATACAGTACTTATGTGGCTATACCTATGTATGATCATTCCTATTATTAAGGCTTAAAATATATTTTTGAGGTATTAGGTAGGAAGCATATTGGAAAATTATAGTTCTTAACAGAAAGAACATTCAGCACATCTCACTTGTCAAGGTAGCTTGTTTGAATTATTATTGTGTCATTTGATTTTACTGCTTGAGAAGTTATTTATATGTCCATTATTATAGTATATTATCGAGGGAAGTATTTAGAGCCAAGAGATATGAATTTAACAACATTATTGTCTAAAGCATATTATAGAATGCATGATACAGCATTTTCGTAATTAGCCAATACTTCCGGCTTCGGATTGTTCATACGATCCGTAAAATGAAAGAGGTCATACTTCCGACCTGTGCTTATCAAAACCTGCAAAATTTAATAGCATACATAAGTACTATGCCAATAAGTTTATCTACTAAGTTTATCGACGGTTACTTATTCGAGAGAAAAAGTACAAAATAATGACTTTACATGTGGATAATGTAGGTGTTATTTGATTTAGATTTCTTTGAAATTAAACAAAAACTTCCCCAAAATACGATGGAGGAAGTTTTCCACAAATCTGGCTGCAAAACACTGCAAATACCTTATGTAGCGAAGAAAAGTAAACGAGCATGAATTAATGGATAATCGAGTGAGATAGATTGCTTGTTAAATATATAATTTGAACAATATGACATAAACCATATGCTCTCCATATGCTCTCCATATGCTTTCCATAATAGTTAGAAATTATATACAGTATACGAAAGTCTTTTGGGTCAGTCGAATGTCAAAGATAATCAATATGGAGAAAATACAGCCTGGAGAAAATGCGGCTAGGAAAAAATTATAGTTATAAATTGAAATTAGTTAACAACTAGTCTATTTTTTAAGTATCTGATTATAATATATTATATGTAAATGAATTAAAAAATAGACTATCGTTGAAGGCGGTAAGTGATTAAGATCTACATAAACTATCTTTAAGCAATAAAAATGTCCTTCAAACAATTAGGGCTATTAGCATATTGGGAATGAAATAGGACAAATATAAACATATTTAATGATTTCAATACTTTGTAATGGGTATGTGATTATGTGTAAATCTTCAGGAAGCATGCGAACACCAGGATCTCAATTTTGATGCTTTGATGTCATGATTCAGCAAAGGAGATTTCCCAACAGTTTGTAAACATGAGGATGGACTGATATAACCTAAGTTAACTGTGAACTATTAGTCTCCAGCAAGTTTCTGTAAAGGTTTACTCTTCATTTTCCATACTCCAAATAAATATTTCACTTAATTTATCCCATTCAAATCTGAGAAATGTGTTTAAATCCGTTTTATGTAAAGAATTATCCACCGAAGGTACTATTACATAGTTATCTTGGTTTTATAATTCGATCTTATATTTCTAACTCTTTTTATTTCTTTTTCTGAAAACGTCAAATACTTCTATGAGTTGACTATTCATTGCTGTAATTCTTCGTCGTTTCCGAACGTACTAGCTATAACTAAATTTTCCAGATTAACAAATTCTTAATTTACAGCAAATCCTTGGTGGCCAAAGCCATTGTTTGAATTTAAGTTGCATTCAATATCCCTTCAAAACTTTCAAGATCATCTTGAGAAAGACAAATGTATATGTATCTTATAGAGTCCTCAGTCATACTAAGGCTCATTATTTCAATCTGGTTGAAAATTTTCAGTAGCCTTTATTACTCTTGCAAACATCTTCTTCAGGTTCAACTTCAAATTACGTATATCAAAAATGATGAATTAACTCTTTGCATTTGCATAGTTGAATCCTTTACGGCTTATAATTGAAATTATACTTCTGAAGTAAATCCCTTTTATTTTGTTCTTCGTCCAATATCTCATTAAGTTCTCTATATAAAATTTGTTATCCAATTCAATTAGTTCTCTAAATCACCGTACTTTCATCAATGTAATATCAGATTCTTCCACCGTTTTCTAATTGTCAATTTTAACTTGCTGTCATATGTTCTCACGAATTATAATTGAGGATTTCCGCGATTCCTTGAGTACGTATTCCTCTTTCAAATAGCAGCCATCTCTCTTATTTCTCAATATCGTAACTAAATCTTGTATTAGTCTATTAGTCGCCAACGAATCTTTCATATCATTTTTGGGGTATATGAAATTATAATCCATTATATTCTTTAAGTTGTAATATTTCCAAAATTAGGTAACTTTAATGGAGTTTTTTATATAAATCATTAGGTGAATTAGATTATATCGCACTTCAGTTCCATAATTGATATACTGTATATAATATAGACTAAAATTATCAGATCAATTAGAATACATTTTTTAACACATTTGAAATTTAGGCTAACATTAAAGCTCAGATTTCTGTCCTGAAGCTCAAATAATTATTTCAGATATATTTTATAGTTGAATTTAGCTTATAGTAGTTTGAAAATATCTAGGCAATGGCCATAGATAGCTTGAGGTAGAAGGAAAAGCGAGAGATCACTTAACCAAATTGATTTTATCAAAAATACGCGATCACAAGAAAACATATGATTATCTTAAATGGAATACCGAATGGAACACAACACCTGCAACGGCAGATTCAATCTTGAAATTTATATTTGGATTGAAAGATAATCAAGAGGAGGAACTCGATTATTTTCGTCTAAAATTCCAGAAGGTTATGTCAAGGTATTTAGGGACAAAAAGTAATGATCAATTATTGTTGCTAAAATTCTTCAGATTCTATATGAGTCTACCAGTTTTTGAATATGGGTTTGAGCCAAAACATGATCGAAGGATGGAAGACTTACCTCCATTTCAAGGAACTGATCGAAGTAATACGTTTATGTTAAATATGTGTGATTTTAATTTCAAGCAGAACCACAAAGAGAGCGATGATAAAGAATTAAGGAATACAATTAATGAAACATATGATTCTGGGATTCTTGACGATTTTACTTTAGAGGAACTTATGACAGATATAATGAATTACCAAAAAGTTGATGAAGAACTGGAACCGCAATATGTTTTTCTTTCTGAGGTATCTCCTTTTATACCACTCCAAAAGTTTTTGATGCTATCTTTGAACAAATCGTGTGATATAGCACCTGAGAACTTGAAAGGAAAACATCAGAAATCAGAGAAAAGTTCATCAATAAAACGTCAAAAATTGTCAGAGAAAAATCCACTGGTGACAAAGGTTGATTTAGCACTTTATGTGCCAGGTAGTAAAACTGAGATATATACATGTATTGAATTCAAGCAGTTTCCTATTAATCCTAAAATTTATGGCCCCAATGGAGTATTCAACCCTATGGATTTATTTAAGGATTACAAAGAAGGGGAAAAAGAATCAGAAACACGTCAATCGTTGGCATTGCATAAATTTCTAAGGCAAATTCTGTGTGCAATGTTGAGCCATAAATGTAATATAGGTATTATTTTAACAGATTCCTATACGTATATTTTTCGTGAAATTGACTTGGAGGGATGTATAACTACGATGAATAAATATACCGGAGAAAGCACTAGTTTTCAGGTACCTAGAGAAGTGCCAGTAAATTATGCTGTGAAAAGTCTTCACACATCCAAAGTAACACTTCGTCAAGCACTTCTTGATTTTTTTAATAAATCCATTATTGATGGAACAAGACTTAAAGAGATCCAGGAACAAATGATTCACCTTACTGAATTTTACAGATTAAGTGATGAAGAATTTTCAAAGCGTATAGATGCTAAAAGAAGTAAGACTACTAGTCAGAGTAAGGTAAGTCAAACGCATGGACCTAGTATAGAAGATACCACAGGATATATTGAGACACAGGAATTACCTAAAGACCTGACTACTTATGAGAAGGCTGTTGAGCAGTTAGAAATTATACACAAGAACGGAATTATCCACAATGATATAAGCGAGAGAAACATACTTTATTCCAAAGATGGCAAAGTATATATTATTGATTATTCCCTTTCACTTTTCTCTACTAATAGCGTTCGAGTGGAAAAAGATAAAAAAGATCTTAGAGATATATTTTTGAATTAATTAGAAGAATGATAGTTATCCTACAATAAGTTAAAAATTTCTTTTCTCGTTAAGAAGTATAATTAATTTATAATGTATTGTTGAGGGTGCAAATAACATGCGATAATGTCATAATGTAATTAGAATTACATTCAAAATTTTGAAATTGACAATCTGAAATAAAATATCAAATTCAATATTGTAAGGATATTCATTGACTCTATGTTTACTACTAAAACGAGAGACATATGCTATGTACCCTCAGTTTAGGATTTCTATTTTAAAATAAATAGTTACGGAGTTATATCTGCCTTTGCATATTGCAAGGATTTAGTACCATTTTTGTATGCAAATAACACAACCGTATTAAGCTTGTTTCCGTCGAGTTATATATATACCAACTTAATTTGAGATCAACAATGTAAACGTAGAAAGAACATAACCTACATTATTCTAGGCATTTTATAATGCGCAAAAAGAGTTGAACCAGAGATAAAGAAACCAACATATGCACTCCCAGTAAGCTAATATAAGATTAAGTTTAAAAAAAATTCTTATCTAATTACATAAAGTTGGACTGGATGGTTGCATAACCATAATTAATGTCAGTTTTACAATAGGCATTCTATATGGTTATTACTAATCTTAAATTCCAAAACAAAAAAAAATGGTCCATATGTCTAAGATCTAGTCACACCTATTAGAATACCTCCGCTATATAATAAGTAACTAGTATATTGTATGTCTTAAATTTGGTTTATAAGAATCCTCAAAGTGCTCCACAGAATATTATTATCTCTCTATATATTATATTAAAGAGTCTCCAATTAACCAATATGTATATTGCTGAAAGGTGTAAAGTCAATCACAGTTTCATTCGAAACACATAGTCATAGAGAGGTTATAGAATAGAATATATAGGATGCTTAGAATAGTGTTACTTTATTTTTCAAAAATGGTATCTTTAATTATAAATAATTATATGCATTTATGATATATAATTGTTATTTAAATTACAGAAATGTATTTGAGTAATCAATTGAAAACAAATAAAAATGATGAATAAATTAATGGTGCCTTTTCGTGAAGAATTATATCAATACGACACTGTTACTTAATATTGTCGGTATTGATTTCCCAAATAAATCCCTATGACGTTTAAGATTTACATCTAAACTCTAATATGTATATTTTCTTCAATTTTCAGTATCCTTAACTTATGGAAAGAAATTCACTTAAAATTTAAGAGTTGGGTGTGGTTCTTCCTTTGGAAGCAAATCGCTTGTTACCTTCTTCTTTAATTGGGCCAACTTATCATAATCACCAGCTAAGATTCTGGAAACGACTAAGTCATCCCTGTCTCTGATTTCTCTGGCAGATTTACCTTCGTTACTCAAGAATTCCTTGGCCTTATCAGTGTCACCATGGAAATAGTCTTCCATAGCTCTCAATCTTAATTCTTTTTCAGCCCATTCTGGACCTTCAGTTTCTCTTCTACGCATTTGAGCAGTGTATTTAGAGTAAGCAACATAGGCAAAGATTGGTAAAACTAAGTAGAAGTATGGAAATTCCCAACCTTCAGCCTTTTCAGTTTCACGAATGATTTTCCATTTCAATTCACCAGTAGTTTCATCCTTGTATGGAATCTTATCGATGATCTTACCAGCATCCTTGGTGACAAATTGGAAGTTCTTTAAATCTTGTGAATTATCTTTGTATAATTGTAATTGTTCCTTTGGGATACCTGGAAGTATAAAGTTCCATTCTGAGTGGTTACGCTTGTAGTATAAGTTTTGCAACTCGGCAATTGTCTTGAACTCTTGATCAGATGGTACTCTTGGGGTGCCATCAGGGTTACTGTAGATCTTAGTGACTGAAGATAATGAATCTAACTTTGTACGAATATCTTGCTCTAAACCGTAGTTAAATTTACCAAAATTATACTTAAGCAAATTTTTTAAGGGAAATTTGAAATGGAATTTCATTCTTATGTACTACTTCACTTAGATATAAATTTAGTCCTTATCAATATAAGAATGCTAAACTTGATTATTGAAATATAAGTGTTTTTACAAAATTTCTATTGGCTGAGAAAATTTGACAATTCGAGCTAACCTGCAAAATCACAAAATTTTCAGCGTGGATCGAGTTTTGCATGTTGTGCCTGAAAATTGGGACATTAGATAAATGGAGTAAATATGGGAATAAAATGCTTTATTGGGAAGCTTAGGGTATATAAATACAATATAGATATAGATATACATATGGTACAGTAATACCACGTCTTTTTTGTGGTAAATTGGCTAATTATGGCGAATATGCCGTGCATTAGATGCAAAATAACTACGAAGGAGAAATATGTGTCATGCTAAATGTATAATACTAGGTCTTAAAATACCTAGACTTTTGAAGAACCAAATGAACCAAATCCCATCATGTCACTGATTTGGCTATCTCCAAGATCTGTTGTTTTGGCTCGTTTATTGGCATGGTATTTTTTACGTTTCTCTTTTCTTTTGGCAAGTTTCTTTCTCTCAAATTCCTTTCTTCTCTCTACCCTTTGCTGAAGAGTCTCAGCAGATATTTCATTCGTTTTAGTTTTTGCCAGCAGAGCAACTAACTGTTCAATCATCGAGATCACCTCTTCCTTTGTAGCTCTTCGTATACCATTGTCCAACTCTGGCATATCAGAATCTGAACCGGCAGACTTCATCACACTCTTGGCCTTTGCCAAATGTTGTGGAGAATTGAGGTGATCAATCAAGGCCAAATTATCTCTGAATGACAAATCGCAAAGAGGACAGAAGAATCCAAACCGTTTATCTTTCCCATACGAAGTATTTGTTGTTAGAGGATTAATCAAATTATGTGTCTTTACAGCAGATAACAGCAGGTCAAGGATATCATTACGGTGGGTTAAATATGATGATGATTTGTTATCATGTATGAGTGATGCCCCCTGTATTTGATCATTTTGTAGGGTCTTTTTGTTTCCTTTTTTTGCCTCTTCAGCATACTTCTCAACATTCCAGCTCTTTCTACCGTATTGGTCTATAGATATCTTCTCACTATATACCATTTGTGGATTATAATGATAAAAAATGTCGATTGTTCCAAAATGTAGATTCTTTAATGCGCATATAGAAATTTTAAATTTCATGAAGACTTATTAGAGAGAACACGAGAAATATGACAAATAAGGATATTCTATCTATGATATCAAAAGATAAACCGACTTCTAGTAAGATAAAGAAGCCACAGGTCTCAAAAAAATATGAAAATGTCACGAAATCGATGGTAGATAATGCTACAGTAGGGAGTTTTTCATGTCAATGGAAGATTACTGGAACACATTTATTAAGCAATGTTCCTGAAAAATTCACCTTGAAAAGTCCATGCACCAAGATGGTTAAGATCGCTGCTTTTGACTTGGATGATACTTTAGTTATGACAAAATCCGGATTTAAGTTTAACAGATCTCCAAGCGATTGGCAGTGGTGGCATCCAGAAGAAAAGGAATCGAATGTGGTGGATAAAATCAAGCAGTTAGTTGGTGATGGATATACAATTGTTATTTTTACAAATCAGGGGGCAGTAATAGCTGAAAAAACCAGTAAGTCATATTGGAATTTCACCAATAGGGTAAATTTCTTAGAGGAAGATCTACAGAAGAAAGTAGAAAATATAGAATTGTTGGTATTTGCGTCCACAAAACGTCCTTCTTCAAAGAAAAAGAAAGCAAAATTAAACCCTGCCATGAGTTCTGAAGATCAACATGACAAGACCAGAAAGCCGAATACTGGGATGTGGAATCAATTGGTTGAATATTTACAGATACAAGGAAACTATGAAATTGATATGGAGAAGAGCTTTTATGTTGGTGATGCTGCTGGAAGGCCAGGAGATTTCCTGGACAGTGACAAAAAATTCGCAGAAAACATCGGGTTAAATAAATTCGTTGAACCTGAAGTAATATTTAGCGACTTCGTAAAGGAATAATATCCAAGGATTTTGAAATTGTTTTAAAAATCTTCCAATACGATCTCTTCCAAAAGATCATCTAAATGGTCATGTTTGTCAGCTATGGTTTTCACTTTTTCGACAGTTTCAAAGTATCCAAGAACATTGTTTACTAATCTTACTTCTCTATCACTCTTTTCTTTTGGTAATTCATTTAAAATATCATAATGTAAAGCAACACACTTTTCAATGTTAGAAACATCATTTTCAAATTTGATGGCTTCATCAGTTGTTTGTGGGTAATTTTTTATGATAAAGTTAGTATCGTATTGCCCCTTGGTAGTATTCAAGAAAAACTTGATTTCTTCTTTAATGATAGCAGTGACTAAACCCTTTGGAAAAGCTTTATTTTGAGCAGTCAAATCTTGCAATAAGTAGCAGTACTTTCTTCCCTCATCTTCCATTTCACTTTTGATCAATTCTTGAGGGTCAATGATCTTAACTTCCTTATTGTTCAACTTGGCAGCAACTCTATCAACAAATGATTCATCGTGGACGTATGGAATAACATAGAACTTGTACTTATTTTGAAGTTCTGGTCCAATTAACTTACTTCTTCTCTTCAAACCAGAAGCATGTTCATATTCTTTGAATTCTCTTTCGGTGAATTTCTTTTTAGGGGGTTGGCGCTTGTCAACATTTTGTCCTACGAAGTATAAAAGACCAGACGACAACACGAATACGTAGAACAAGTACCTTAATTTTGGAGCTTGTTGAGTCCTATCAATTCTTTTGTTGGAATAAAATCTTGATTGAATTGGGGCCAATTGTCTGAATTGAATAAGTTTACTAGGCATAATAGGTGACATTAAAGTCGGACCGCGTACAGCCCTTCTAAATATACTGTAACTAATATTTTTAAGTCCAATCATTACTTTGCAAAATGAATTGTAGCAAATAGAATTTTCATATTTCTAATCGTGACACTTGAGTGCATATAATGATGGTAGTGTAGCTATCAATTTATTTTAGACATCGTTATTTTTCTATTTATTACCTAGATATAAAGAATCTAAGTAAAGTAGTTTTGATGATGTATATAACCTGCCAGAAGTAACCAATGCGATAAGGTAATGATAAGTTTAGGATTGGAGGTAAAAAATTATGCAGATATGTATAATGAGCTGGTTAGAAAGATATCAAATATGACATTATTACCAAGAAAGGGTATTCCATGGCACCGAATAGAATAAATAGTTTTAATAAACTATTAATCTTACATAGCTATTTCAGATTAATGATTAGTGTGTTACCGATAACATGGGAAAATATAACCATTAATCTATACCAAATAAAGTGTCAACTACTAGAAAGCAAAGATTACGCCTGCAACAATTATCTACTCTACACTAAAGAGACAACATACCTCATATAATTACATACAGTATTGTTAGATAAAAAATTGATCAGATCACTCTTTTGCTTGATGTTCAGAAGAATTATCAGTTCCTCTGAGTAAAATGTTCACTTACCCAGAATGGATCCTAGGGTTGACAGTAAATTGGAAACTGAGATCATTTCCCATATTTCCCATATGAGGCACGATTTTAATGAATGGGACATCTTTTGGGAAGTGGTTGCAAAGTTACGCTTATAAATTATGAGGACTCATATATTAAGAGGAGGCTCTTTGAACGGAACTACATCTGAGTAACTATGGCATAATCTGAAACCTAGTTTTCTAATGACAAAGCTTGTGCTCAAAGTCTGTGGCTTGCTGAATATCCATGGGTACTATAGAAGATTTTCTAATTTGGAATATACTATTCAATAAAACAAATTACCATAAATCTTAAAATCTAGTTAGATGGTTTACCATTGTAATTCTGCTCCATCATAGGATAAGAATTTTCCGTTGCTTTCAACACCTGATTTGTCAAACAATTTTAACAAACTTTCTGCACTTGCTTCTGGAGTGATACTACTAGAATGAAGCATTTCATATGCTTGCGGATTCAGCTCCTTCAAGGGACCAACAACTTCTTTGCCCATATCTGTTAAGACTACACCTGGATGTACAGCAATAACAATATAGCCAGATGGGCCCAATTCAAGACTGAGCTCCTTGCTAATATAATTCAAGGCTGCTTTAGATTGACCATAAGCAGATGAACTTAGTGGGATCTGTCCACCAATGGATCCAGCTAGTGTCGAAGTTAGAAAAATTTTCTTTGAGTTTCCCTTTTCCAAAAATGGATAAAGTGCTTGCACTAAGAAAACTGAACCAAGGAAATTTGTCTTGTAATGCTCAAGGTAGCTTTCTTCTGTGGTTTCTAATACAGATTTGAAATTATTTGCAATACCAGCATTAGAAATCAATACGTCGATCTTATCTGTCACTTTAGAAATTGCCTGAACAACTTCAAGTGTGCTTTCTTTTGAGGAAACATCTAATTTTAAAACTTTAACATTTGGAAGGCTGTTCAATTCAGTTGCAGTATCTGGATTTCTAGCCGTTCCTAAAACGAGTACATTTTCTTTTTTGCTGAGTTGTTTGGCAAGGCTTAAACCGATACCTCTATTTGCACCAGAGATAAAATAAACTGTTGGCTTTGGCATTTTTTGTAATTGATTGTTTTTCTCAGGAGATAATGATTAGGAACCCCACTATACTTAGAACTTGAGTGTCTTATATACTCCAGCAACAATCAAGTGGCAAATATAACATCTTTTAAGATTACAAATGCTTACAAATGTTTTCTATTTCAAAGAAAGATATCGAATAAAAAAATACAAAATTATTACTACCGAAACTAAAATAGATTGGTCGGCTTCGTCGTTACTTTATTAGGCAAAACAAGGTTAATTCCGAGATATATTCGTAAAAGAATTTCGTTTCAATTTGTGATTACGAGGGAGAACCTATTTGGAATTATAAAGCGATATACTATAAAATGAAAGTGATAATCACAGGCTCTATTTGCATAGCAAAATTAAACAGTTACTTCTAGAACAAAATTGAACGATAAGCACGAGATAATGAAAATGCGGTATTCGTGGACCTCATCTAATATAATGGCCTAAATGATTCGAATTACCTCTAAAGCTACTTAACTACGAAAGTAAAAGCTGTTACAAAGAGAGAGAATGTTATCCTAAAACTTTGGTTAGAATATTAGCATCGTGAAGAAATTCCTATTCATACTCTAATCGGGTAGTGCAGAAAAATAAACTATAAGCAGAAATCATTCACAAATATAATAAACTATAAGCAGAAAACATTATACACAAACAGATTAGATTATACTAATAATCTAATCTATTTGTGAACAAAGGAAATTGTAGTATAAAAAGACATAGAATTAAGATAATTAAAATTAAAATTTATTTTACTTATTCCTACTTCTTCTATTATTTCTACTTTTTAAACTAAATGGTATCTACAGCAAAAGCTGAAGCAGCAACATATGATTTGATTACCCTTTCCAATATTTGCCAGGCACTTCCTAGGGATAGTACTGACTTGGCTTTATTTGAAGAAAAATTGGTGGCATTGGCACTAGACTATAAAAGTCGATGTCAATCACATTCTGATGTATCTTTATTATTGTGTTTTTTAGAAACTTATTATGCCTCAATGAAATACTTCAAAAGTGACATGGATGATATTTTAAAGGAATTGCAACTTGAGTTATCTTACTCAAACTTCCCAAGAAGAAGTTCGTCCCTTCCTATTGATCCTGGTGCTCCAGAACTAAATAAATTTTGTAATGTGACTGTTGGAGTCGTTAAAAAAACCAATGATGATTTAACTAAGTTGATCAAAGAAGGCAATACACTGGGTAGCAACAACATCAATCAGTTACGCAAAGATACAGCAGCAGAGTTCACAAAAACAGAAGAACAGTTCACAAAAACTAACGCACTGATTGAAGAATTGCGCAAAGACACAAATGCAGAGTTTGCAAAAACTAACGCACTGATTGATCAATTGCGCAAAGACACAAATGCAGAGTTTGCAAAAACTAACGCACTGATTAATCAATTACGCAAAGACACAAATGCAGAGTTTGCAAAAACTAACGCACTGATTAATCAATTGCGCAAAGACACAGTTGAACTGATTGATCAATTGCGCAAAGACACAAATGCAGAGTTTGCAAAAACTAACGCACTGATTGATCAATTGCGCAAAGACACAGTTGCACTGATAACGGAATTACAGAAGATAATTACTATAAGTAATGGAATAAATAAAGGAAGGTTTACTGCTCTTGAAAAAGACCGTAGAATTATGAAAAAGGATATTAAGAAGATTCTTAAAAATGTCTCGAAATAGGAAAGATCAAGAATTCGCTATATATTTTACAATATTTACATACCATAATTAGTTAGTTTAATAAGTAGAAAAAAAAATTTTTAGTAATTATAATTTATGGGCTAATAATTTAAGTTATCAAACGGTATTTATTTTAAATGAATTATCTGATATATCAGAGTGTATATCAAGTGATAAATTTTGGATGGATGTGATATTTTCAGCTCAACGAACAGAATATTTTATTATTAACTATTTGCCTTAAAAATAATAATCCCTCCCCAAAGTTTAACTATAAGAAAATATAGTTTACATCTATATAAGTATTAATTAGTGTTACAATAAAGAAAAACATCTTCTCCCATATAACAAAGATTATAAACAGAACGGCATATATATGGTGCTCCAAAACCTGATATTATTTTCGTTTATAAAAGTACACTTCAAGTAATGCTATTTATAATGCACAAATTAATCGTACTGAAAAAGGGTATAAAATTATTATCATGGACCACAACTTAATAAAAGTTGTGATAAAAATGATAAATTAAAAATATTCAGATTACAAATAAAGTGGAATATTGCTTGAACTCATTTAGTCGATTATAATTAATAAATGGGCATCCGGATAACTTGAACTGATAATCATTCATTTTAGTCTGTATTCAATATTCCACTGATAGTAGACTTTATACGCACTTCTGTTAATCTACTAGAAACTGACATCATGGAGATGAGGAGCCAGTCTTAATTAATGACAGGGAAGAACCATACATCACATGAATATCTTTTGAAGTGGTATATGAATAACTGGTGGCCAACTATATGGGTCCACAAAGCGTTCTGCAGGTCTCGTAGAATGAAATGTATAATCTGTAACTTGCAACTCAAAAATTTGAACTAATTAGACTACTTACCCCATTGTAATTCTGTTCCATCACAGGATAATAAATATCCATTGCTTTCAGCTGTTGTCAAACAATTTTAACAAACTCTCAGTAGTAGCATTAGGAGAAATACCATTCAATTGAGGCTTTCAAAAGCTTGGGCTTTCAGTTCTTTCAAAGGAGCTATAACTTCTGTTCCTGTATCCGTTGAGACTACACGTGGGTATACAGCAACTACAGTATAGTCAGAAAGACCCAATTAAACACCTAGTTCCTTGCTAATATAATTCATGGCTGCTGCATTAGACTGACATAAGCAGAGGAGTTAAGTGCTAATCCACTAATGGAACCAGCTAGGGATTAAATGGTGAATCCTTTCTTTGATTCTTCCAAAACGCACTAGGAAAACTGAACCTAGGAAATTTGTCTTGTAATGATCAAGATAACTTGTCTCTGTGGTTTCTAATATACTGATTTGAAATTTTTGGCAATACCAGCATTAGAAATTAAAATATAGATCTTATCTCTCACTTTAGAAATTGCGTTAACGACACAAGTGTGCTTCTTTTGAATCAACATCTAATTTTAAAACTTTAACATTTGGAAGCCTGTTCAATTCAGTTGCAGTATCTGGATTTCTAGCCGTTCCTAAAACGAGAACGTTTTCTTATGCCGGGTTGTGGTAAGACTTAAACGGATAGCTTTATTTGCACCAGATATTAAATTAACTGTTGGCTCAGACATATTTTGAAATTGATTGTTTCATTTTATAGTCAAAAATCACATCTATACCTTATAATCGGGTTATAATCGGGTTACTTTATAAAACTGAATAACAATCGTCGATACAACTGAGGTAATGCTATTGCTCAGATATTACTTCTTAGGAACTAATTCCGAGCTATGTCAATTTGAATATCGTATGGAAATTTTAATGTGATATCCTAATAGGCTCTATATTGAATTGAGAGCGAAATCCTTTGCGCTAGAACTCAATAGTGATAATTACTTTTTCTAATTGCAAATACAAATTGCATTAGTCAAATGCGTTTCTATTATTTACGAAACTTTCATCATTTTATGATGAAATTTTCTGTTCAGATAAATTCTTCACTAAAAGTATCTTTGAATTTAGGAAGAAGAATCAGAACATACGCCGGAGCTCTAAATCTGCATTGGATTGTGTGTGGAGTACAAGGATATATTAAATTTAATATGACCTAGTTTATGTACGTAATTTGCTTGAAAACTAAACTAAATAAACGTTGTTCATATTTCGTATTTCATCGTTACTATGGAAAAAAGTAGATCTGATAATTATACCGCTTTTTCTACCTTTGAAATTGTATAATCATCTTTCTTAAAAGCATAGCCTGAAAAGAGAGTTTCCAAGAAGTTATACAATAGTATTCGGTAAGATATACAAAGAAGATAGAAATAGTTCACAACGTTTTTCTTGTCTGTCTCATTTAAACTGATGGTATTAAAAATGAAGTAGTTCAAAGATATTACAATCACTAAATTAATAAAAAATGCAAGCGCCCTAGTTATTCCTTCAGATATTTTCTGATTCTCTGGTGCTTTCATCTTAAAGTAATTGCATAATCCGCGAATAAGTAGAAAACCAATATGGAAAGCAAAATAAACTACCCCTATAGTGAAATTATCTGAAAAATCAATATTTTCCAACACACCAGACAAAACAACAATCAATTCGAATATTTTAATGAAGATCTCCATGTAATCAATTGCTCTGAACATCCTAGTGCAGCCTCCAAAGGTCCTATCAATCCTTTCTTTAATTCTTTTTGAGAAAACTCTGCGGTTATAACAGTAGAATAGGTCATTTGCAAAATAAACTAATACAGCACACCTCAAAATGAATGTTACTTGTGAAGAATGGTATTCCAAAGTGTCTACATTTTGACAAATACTAGTTATGTAAATACCCGTTAACAAAATACCAACAAAGCCTGTATATCCAAACTGTAATAAAAACCAATATATATAGGTGGCATTCGAGACAAAAACCAAAGAAATATAGTACAATATAATATAACTTGCGTTTAATTTGTCAAAAGCATAATAGGGCCAACTTTCTAAACTCGAAATCATGTACCTTGACACATTTTTAATTGATTTTTTAGATTTTTTCTTTTTCTTGGACTCTAAATTCGCACAATACGGAAATCTATTCACTTCAAGCTACTAACTTTTAACTTCCATTAGGCTCTCTTGTATCACTTATTCCTCATCTCCTTAGACCGAATTTCAAGTCAAAATACTATATACTATTGAATTATTTAAGAATAACTGTAATTATTTCTCGGAAAAGTTATATTGTTTTCCGTGTGACTAGATAGCATACAATTGTCTATTTAGTACTGTCAAGGTAGTTTAGTTAACAAACAAGGGTCTTGCAGCATTTTGCATAATGACTATATAAAAGAGTATTATAAAGACAGGTCCAGATGCATTATCATCTATTAATTTTCATTCTTCAACTTCATGATAAGTTTATGACATCAAAAGAGACTAAAATCTAAATTTCAACAAAAGGAGTCATCAGTAAACCATTATTCTTACTTGTATCTCAAAACTCTGATAGTCACTCTATGTTACTAAAAACTTCTTGCATTGTACATGGACCTCATACCGACAAAAAGGAGATATCCAATTAAGTATTCGTAAGGCTTATGATCCTCTATGTTCATTTGTTTCAAAATTTCAATAGACTTTCTAATAGCTAGCTGTAATAGAAAAAAATTTCCGTAAGTACATATACAGCCTTTGTAATCTATATGATCTTTTAAAAATCGATTTCTGGTAATATCGTTTATATCGCCATGAGCCATAGTAAGGACAAATATAATTCCTGAAGCATTAAGATTAGATATCTTAATAATTGTAATACCCAGGCATATAAAAACAATGGAGTAAAAACTTACAAAACCATGTTTTACTCCTTGGGCCCAGTAATATAAAAAGCTTCTGATAATAGTTAATATATAATGGAAAATTAATGCAGCATTAAAATATTTCAAACTGGCCTCTTCTCTGGCTTCTTTGGGATTTATTATGTCAAGGACTGTTAATAGAAGTGTTGTAAATTCGAATGACTTTATAGTCAACTCCAAGATTGCAATTCTCTCGAGTATTTTAACTTTGGAGAGGGAGGATACTTTGGCTCTTACCTGTTTCGCATAAATACTTCTTTTATAACTGCAGTAAATATCGTATGCAAAGAATAAAAAAGCGTAGCATGTCAAAATAGCTTTTATCTGTGGTGGGTTAAGATTTGATATATTGTTAGACTGTATAGAGGTTACATAACTATAACCGAAGTATGACAAAAGACCAATTTCTATATACTTAAAGCGGTTGACAAAAGTAAGTAAGATCTTATTATTGCTAAAAAATCCCAAAGTTGTAAAGATCAACAATTGGAAATTTCCATTCATGATCTGAAACGGAAATAAAAAAAAAAAGTTGAATTTCTCTTTACTTGAATAGTGTGCGACCTTTTAATATTGATGCTATACGCCGATAATTGTATTCCATAGTGAATTTACCATTATTGATTAAAAATTAACGGATCAACTGTATCAAAATGTTTACTTTCCAGGTACATATTCTATGAAATGGCAATAGTAACCTTGAAACACTTCAAACATATTTATTTTGAATTTCTATATAATTTCGCCATTTTATTAAGCTATAATAATAACTATTATACGAATTTCGAAACTAATAAATAAAGAGGATATTGCCTTTATACAGTGTAAAGTCATATCATATAAAGTTAAATACTTTCAACTCATAAAATTAAGTATAAACCAACCTTTGGAAACTTTAATTTTAGATTCTTCTCTGTCAACTTATAATAAGTTACTGATTTCATTTTTATTTGAATCAAAAATATCAAAACGAAAGTCTATAATTGATCGGGTTGATGTCCGAATGTGAAGGTCTATAAGATTTTTGTAGATGAACGATATATCCTTTGAAAGGGAGACTTCGAAACATCTCAGCACAAAAAGTCCAGCTATAGTCCACCCAACTAGAGAAATATTAAAAGCTTTATGATGGTTCTTTCCATACTCACTCTTCATAACTTTCGAAAGAATGGGAAAGAGTCTGAAATAACACATGAATCTAACAAGGCATTCAAAATATATAGCATACCCGAAAACTCTTGAATCGAATAAAAATATGCTAAATGTTTCGATAATTCTTTCAAATAGAAAGATTAAATCCAATAAGTACAATATATTGTTAGTCTTGGGACCAAATTGTGTTCTTCGTATTTCTGAAGTTTTTGGGCCAAAAACTGAAGTAACATATAAATGATAAATTTCTTGAACGTGAAAAATTAGGGTAAATGAAATTGTCACCAATTCCATTCGTTTTTGGTCGTATTCACGATTCTTAGAAGTCAAAATAAGTACAATCAACATAATCACAAGAAATCCCAATGCTCTCTTCATCTTACGCTCATTAAATTGAATATATAGAGTGGTTAATTTTATACATGTCAATTGTTGAACAATAAGCACAGAAGCTAGTATATTAGACATATATAGCTTTTCGAATACCCAAAAATCGAATTGCATATATGAGTAGTATTCAAGAAGAATAGATTAGTTTTAAAATATTTTAGTTCTGCACAAAATGCACCTAAATTAAACGCGAGCGAAGGTTGCGTTTGAGGCTCATCAGAGAAAGTATATTAAAGTTTTTTAGAACTTTAGGTACTTAGCCATTTTAAAATTTTATATTACCTATTTAACTAAGTAGATTTTCATTCTAATTGCTATTTCCTAAATATACGAACATTCGTGTTTTTCCAGAAAAAATTGGAGAAAAGAATATGAAATAGTCTTAAATTCCTAGTAAAAATATCAATCAATGGCAATTTTATTGGACTCAAAATACTCATCAGCCGAAACAGGCTCAAAATCAACTAATTTAATGGTATCTTCTAAGTTAGACTTTGATTCTGGGCCATAGCCGCCAAATTTATCCAAGAAAAGAAACATATTAATAATATCTTTAGCCATCACTGGAGGAAAAAAGGTCCTGAAAACATTTTCCGGAACTTGAATGTAGTTTACTGTTTTACCACTAGATTTAGAAATTATTTTTGCGAGCTCTTCAAAGCTGTACAATCCCAGTGCACCAAGTACGGTTTTACCATTGTATTTATCAGGTGAAGAAAGGATTGCTCCTACAAATCTTCCTGTATCAGCTACCACGTCGATACATGGAAAAGTCGATTTTGGGCGCATGATATTGTAAATAGAGTATCCACCCTCAACTTTTTGGGGTTTAAACATAGTATGGAAGTTTTGTAAAAAATTACCGGGTGCAAAAAACGCACTCTTGATAGGTAATTCGCGAATATAGGCTTCAACTTCAGCCTTCTTCTCAAAGTTCAGAACTTGCAACTCTCCGCCAGTTGCTTTGCTCACGGATGGAAGAGTAGACCAAATGATAAATTTTGCGCCCACTTCAATAGATGCATCTGCAATTGCTTTTCCGGTTTCCACTTCATCCATTCCCCTACATGTCATCGAGAAGACAGTATCTGCCCCCTTTAACACTTTAATAAGCGATTTCTTATCAGTTAAATCTGCTTCAACTACTTCAGCACCCATATCTTTGAGTTCTTGGGACCTCTCTGATGAAGAATCACGGGTGATTGCACGGATCTTATATTCTTTGTATAATTCTTTTGAGACATAAGACACAACTGAACCACCTTGATGGCCAGTAGCTCCGAAAACAACTAATATTTTACTCATACTGATACTTGATTTATCGATGTGTTAAGTTAAAATACTACTATATCCAAGACTAAAGCTTCTTTATATAGTAAAACGATTTAAATTCCATACAAAACACCTAGTGAATCTTCTAAACTAGCTGAGTAATATCATTAGTAATACCAATATCAAAGGCAATTAAATGCATTAAACTGTTTTATTAGTAATTCAAAGTACTCTTGGATGACAAAATTAGCATAATGAATTATGTATTTATTTAAGTGGCAAACCTAAATGGATTTTATCTCCACATTTTGTTATTTCTACTTACAATTCTATGAAATAGTTTCATTCCTAACATTCTTCATTCTTTATCAATCATATATCTTTATATAGTGATGAAGCATTTCTACGGCCAGAGAATATTTTATATTTATAAGTCGATAATATATAATTATGAAATCTGAGTTTCGTTCTACTCGAAGATTTTTTTAGTGTTACAAACATGTGCAAAACAAATGACAGTATGGTAATCTAATGTTCTTATAATAAAGCAGGTAATGATGCTATTACCATATAATATCATATTTGTGAGTCGTACTAAATAAATAATCAATTTTTAAAATAATCAAGAAATGGTAATTATAACCCCTTTTAAAACGAATTAAACATATAAATAACTTTCACATCAGTCTCATTTTTGTATAGGTGAGAAATTTTGACCTAATGCAATGAATGTTCAGGTATTTAAAAAAGAATTTAGTAATGAATATAAGAATGGTAGAATTTAAAAAATAATAATTTTCTTTATTAATACAATTTGCTTTGATACACGAATAATCAAGTGAGAAAAAAACGACAAGCTATATGGGGTAGGAAAAGCATATATGAATGGAGATCCTGGTAACTTTGAAGTCGACATTAAGAATATTAACTAAAGTTCGGACGTATTTGCAGCCGATTAAGTAAGCCATGCAAGCTCTTCATAGTCTCCCTCTTCTTCAATAACGATTTGAATATATCTCTCCATGATTAAAAGAAGTCATATCTACTTATACTGGGAAAAACATCTAAGATAGATAAGCCAATGGGTTTACTTGCTATTAATTATAACCTCGAGATCCGTTTAAAACGAATGATTTTTACTAGTAGACGGTAATATAGCATGGTTAGTGTATTGAACTTTTTATTTTATTCCTTAATAGGGAATATTACCTATTATTAATAATTTTGATTTATATTTAAACAAACAGTTGTTGATTATCTCTTGTAGGTGAACAGTTTTATTAGCCAATATTTTGTTATATTAGAACGTTATTTCCTTTTGTGCATTGATAAAACTACTTTCCCTTACTTAATGTAATGACTATATTTCGTGAGAATCATCTTTTATTTAGTCGTACTTTGTATCAAATTCAGAGCAATTCATGTAATATCGATATGAATGCGAATGCAATATTCCAAACTTTAGTACTATTATGGTTGGAATTATAAAAAAAAATAATCCGAATATGTAAATAATCCATTACTGGACAATTTCGATTAGTCGCTCTTCGAAATTACGACAAAATAAATAGCGAGGATGCACTGTATAATTGTATTTCCAAGGACAAATATGGAAGAGCTTCCACTGGCAAGTTCTTCATTATATTTAGCAAACATTTTATCTGGCAATTTATAATTATACAACAGCTGAAAGAAGACTTCACAAAAGTAATAGATAAAATTTATGGATACATGTGTGAAAATTATTCCCATCAATAACCAGCCGATGTTGTAGTACTCTTTGTTTGTTACATAAAAGTATACAGCGATGGTTTGTGAAGCAGGATCAATATACTCAACAATTAACCAAACTAATGTCACATTTGGTTTAAATTGCTCAGACAATGGCTTAGCTCTTAGAATATTGAGCTGGACGAGTGTATAGTAAATATCACTAAAAAAGAAAAGGATAATTCTCTTATTGAATACTAATTCTAATATGCTATAAGTAAAATAAAGCTCGATATTCGAAACCATTAATACATTCAGCATTACAACAATAACAGGGAATATAAACCAGAATAGTGGGCCCTTATCCAATGGAAAAGAATGACTCTTCTTCAAACGACAACTTTCCAAATATCCCAAACATAATAGAATTAGACAGTAAATAAATGCGACAATAAATGAACCATTAACAGCCATATTGTAATTAAAAATTGCTTGCCGATTTTATATTACTGCTAAAATATTGTTAGTCTATTAAATAGATATATGAAAAGAACTATCAACCCTTTATAAGTTGGTATGTTCCAAATTCTATACAAGCTTATTTAGTAGTGCAAAGAATTAGTTCATTATAGTCATTTTATGATGGCTTAGAAAAATAACACAAAGATCAATATACATAAGCCTTGCATTTTAAAGTATCTATTTTTATATCACTACAATTTCACTATTAATCTGTACGTGATAAAAGCTATTTGCGATCTCAGAATTTGACCTCATCTAAAGATTCTCGGTGAACTTCGTCATGGATTTCCATATATATATGTAGAACAGCTTGAAATTTTATACCTAGTAATCACTAATAATTTCTATTCCCTGATTACGAGACTAAATAAAATGTAGTTTAAGAAATTTTTCTTTCTTAAACAGTATAAAATATAGCAAGCTTTATCTAAGATTGCAAAGTGGTTGCTTTTGTCATTAAAACATTCCGAGCATAGAAGTTGTAAATTAATGGAAAAACGAATAAAGTAACTGTAAGAAATTCAACAAGTAAATCCATTTTAGATAAATTTTATACCTAGAATATTGGTAGAATATTGGAAAAACCACTCTTCTCCGTCTTTGCTTTTATATTTATATAATGTTGGATTCTTCCTTACCACTATAGACAAACTACCCAAGTGCATGAGCAGTTCGTGTTAACCTATAATTAAGATTTTTGATGTTGTCTTGATCCTTTTCGACTATACATTTCAACAACAGAAGGTATCTAGTAATGGACAATTAAGAATACCTAATCCAAGGTACTTCTAAAACCTTTTACAAATGATGCACATAATCTTATAATTAGAAATATAATACATATTTTCTGCTCTTCTATATTAGAACTAGAAAATCAATACGGAACAAGCAAATGTTAGCAATTTTTAAAAACTTATTATTAGAAACCAGGATTACTACCTACTAAATGTCTGCATAATTACTAAAAGAGAAAGCTCTACACGGCAATTCATGCTAGTATGATTGTAAAGAGCAAAACAATTATTTAGTATTAGATAATTGGGGCTCCAACAGCTCTTATGATTTTAAAGTTTCATCATTGTAAAAAGAGCACTATATCCTAGTTTTCTTGTTAGATTATCAATATCTTTAATACTGCTAATTGCAGGTAAGCTTTTGGGGAGAGAGAACGATACAAAAAGAGTAGATACAAATGAAGTCTCTTTCGAATCCCTATTATCATCTCTAGTCATTATGGGATACTTTATTGAAAATCCCCTTTCAAGGTTGTAATATAAGTATTAATGCTACCTAAGCTTATTTGAAATCGTATAGCCATGTAGTAAACCATTGATGTCACAGCTCTTCACTCAGATTCTCTCACAGAAATGTTTCTTAAGCAAGTTTCTATTGATTGAGGGTATCAATATACTCCTGGAAAAAAAACATTTATATAGCATCGTCAAGAGTTTTATACTTCGTAGTTAACTGAAAGCACAACGTTTCTTTTATAACGAAGAACATCTTCATATGTTTTGCTTTGGTAGTGATATGCTATAATGATAAATTGGATCTTTAAAACTCATAATCTTAAAGAAAAATTTTAATATAGTATTATTAATTTTTAAACCTAAAATCGACTCTTCAGATATGAATGATGTGGCCCAATGCTGTATACAATATACGCAAATTTATTTTCAAAAATGTATCATATAAATAATGCTATATTTGTATCACATTAAAAGCTCCACCGTATGATTTAACACCAGTATGACATTGGAGAATTATCACTCCGCGAATTTCCAGGTAGATCAAGTCCAAGAACGCCTGCGAAAAATGGTTGCTATAGCTGACTAGTACCTGCGGATTTATGGAGGTTGCCTACCAAATAAAATGAACAAACGAAATAAGGTCTACCCTTTGAATCGCTCCTAAAAAATGAATTGAACAATTGCATTTGAAATCAATCAGATCTTTAGGAAATATCTAATGAATTTGTGTTTTTCTTATCTCTAATCTGAGTAAATATTGAGTCTTTAAAAAATTTCCGTTCTTCAATACAAAAATCTTTCCAGCCCAGTATCATAAAATCCTCTTTGATATGTATCAGCATATATCTAAGGGTGCATTATCCTCCTTGTCAGTGTCAATTGGAATATTGTATACTTTCTTTTGAGTAAAATATAATAATCCGCATTTACACTGAATGCAACGTATGAGATATGCTAAGCTATCAACGAGGTCTCAAACAGAGTCTTTTCATCAACTATATCGTTAAAAGATATGTTATTTGGACTATACATTAGAATAGAGCTGATAAATTCAAATGCAAAATACACCAATCCAGCTATTTCTCCATGAGCCTTAAAAGCATTATCTTCATTTCCACTATGGTTACTTTCTAAATTCATAAGAACTTCAAATATCACAATAACAAAATAATAAACACCAGGTAGGAAAAATAAGATTATTTGCGTCTTACCACTATCGATAGCAATACCATAGGTGGTGAAAAAGACAAACGCCAAAAACTTCTATGAAAAGCACAGCTATCCCACTCTGGTAATAATATCTGAATCTCTCCGGGATACCGTTTAAAGTTATGTATCGTCGTAAATTAATAACACTATCTACAGATGGATATACGTTAATCATGAAAAATATGATTGAATCAATATTCAAAAAGTTATTCGTAAGAAGGGAATCAAACCTATATTTCAAAATATGGAACCAACTAAAGACCAGGAATATAAAGAATAATGCCCATGTTCCCCTCAAAAAGTTGATATAATGGCAATTGTATCTGACACTAAGTAACTGCAAAAAAGGTATCATCGGAAACAATGCACCTATGACTACAAAAAGAGTAGATAAGTTTGCTAACATTGTTATATTTATATTCAAATTCAAATTCCAGTTGACAGACTTATTACTCTAAAATTGCAACTTGTTTTTAAAATGCGATAGAGAGGAGGAAATAACTCATGGCGATCATGCTTTCTGCGAGATATGGCTGAAAACTTAAAAACAAGGAATTATGCTGACTACCACACCAAAACAAAAGCATCCATTTCATAAATGGTAGATACTTGTATTTTCTTCATGAGAACGTCACTAGTTGCTCCTCGAACATTTAGTATAAATTGAAAATTAAGGCAATTTTTTAAGTATTCGACGATATAAAGTGTTGTATATACATTTAGCAAGATACATAACAATTCAGTAATGAACTCAGCTTTTCGTTAATACGTTTATAAACCATTTAGTAAAATATACTGGTAAAACTTACCATAGATTTGCATCCTAAAATGACCGGTTTTGTGTCATCAACTACCAACTCAGTTTGAGAAATTTAATTTTTTTTCACTTCAATAATGTTGATTGATCGAGTATAGTTTTAAAATAAACACATACAAGAAGTGAAATAATGTCGTTGGTCCATTTAGCTAACTTCTGCTGTCACATTAAGAACTGTACAAATGTACATGTTGCTACCACTTCAGTACCATTCAGTCGTTTACATTTACAAATTGCATTAGGATTATACAAAGAAGGTTTTCTTTCACTGGTTCAAAAGGGGTCTACCAGTGGACCAGACGAAAAATATAAAGAAGTTACTCCAGATAATATATCATCACGTAGGTTGTGGCTAGGCTTAAAATACCGTAATAATCAACCTGTCATCAGAGATTTTTCATTAGTGTCCAAACCAGGAAGAAAGGTCCATTTGACCTCCACAGAAATAAAGGCATTAGCATCTGGTATTCCAGTTAGATTCATCAAGCCATTACAGCCAGCAGAGTGTATTTTTGTTAAGACAAGTTCAGGTGAAATAGTAGAAGTTCAAGAAGCAGCAAAGAGAGACTTGAAGGGAATGGTTTTATGCCGTCTTAAGTAGAAAGTTTGAGAATTCAGTACAAACGTATTACAATTCTCTTGTATATAGTAGGCAATTTATAAATGTATTACAAAAATCCATTAAATATTGAATAGCCCTTTTGAATATGGTTTCACTTCGTAACAACAAACTAGATCCTCATTTGAAACTGCTTTCATAGTGTTAGCTATTTTATTCTTAGATTTTGATTTAGAAGTATCTGCTATATTCACTCGTTGTTGATGTCTATTCTAACGGATATGGTTTATTCAAATTACTGTATCGTAATTATCTTTAGTTAACTCGGTGCTTAAGCTTAGAAAGGCGTTTTATTCCCATAGTGGAACCTTTGAGACATACTACGTAAATAAATAACACTAATTGATTATCTTATTATTTCGTATATATTCAACATTATATCAAGAAAACCATAATTTTTAAATGGGAATCACATTATATTAATCAAAAGAATTGATTTTCCATACTATGTAACACAAATTTTTCATTGAGTTATCAAAACGTCCTGACGTTGTGAATATTTAAAGCGACCACTGGGGCAAAAGGAGATTTCTTAATTGGGTAGTTTTCCAAATCTTATCATTCAATGAGGATCTTTCGAGTTACAGAAAGAATCTTCGTCCCTAATATTAGCCTATTAAACATTTTGTATATTATCTGCTTCATCGTTGATTCAACTATTGCTTATGTTACTTCTTCGTCAAGTTTCAGACTTTTTAATCAACTCTTAAGTAATGTTATTCAAAAATAAGAAAAGTTTCATATCTAATTAAAGCCTTGGGTTTGATGGTTTTATTCATAGTTCTTGTTATGCTTTCTGCCAAACCTTGTATGGCAAGTTCTAGCCAAACGAAATTGATTTTGCTAATTGGGAACTATATTGATCTAACAAACCATTATACTTCTGTCTTTTATATAACGGTGTAATTTTCTCTAAACCATGGATCAAAAGTTCTTCATTTGATTGAAATTGTTAGTTTCGTATAATTATGATTGCCGTAATAAGCATAAATACCATTTAAATTTACGGATTTTATTTCATTTTCGCTAATTAAAATGATTAATATTGGAGGTTGGAGTTCTGTACTCATTACATAAAAGGCAATACTCCTTTTATTAAGTGAAATTATCACCTAGGACAGGAGGAGAAACTAGTTAAACTACCATTATTGTGAGTAGAAAAAATTTTGAAGCATAAACGAAAAATTAAATTTTTCTAACTATTGGAAACCATAGATTACATCTATATCCTTGTAGTTATCATTACAATAAAGAAACACCTTTTCCATAGAAGTGAATTATATACAGTGCTTCTAGCAGTATTTTACACAAAAAATGCTCATACGAAAGCAATGCTTAATGAAGTCAATTGAGATGCCTTTCGGATACATTCCAACTAGAATAGCTGAATTACGATTTAGCTCGGTAGCATTGTTGAATAATAAATCAAATTTATTATTTAAATTCGAATAAATAGAACATCTCTTGTAGACACTTAGAATAGTTTGGATCAGAGAATCACATTGAGATTGTTACCAAAACATAATACAATTATTTCGGTTGAGAAAAAAGAAGGGTCTTAGCGGGTTGATCAAGGGGACGTAATTCTGTTATCCAATTTTACTGCCTGAAGTAGATGAGATAATACATCAATTTGAAGCTCCAAACTTATACAAATCCAATAAAACATATTGTTTATCCATTTTATAATTTGAAACTCCTTAGTTTTCAATTCTTCCTAAAAATAAAAGTCTTTGTTTTCAAATTCAAAACTCTTGATATCATATAAAATATTTAAACATAGATAGAAAAAGAGTTTCTTTCTTTTTAATGCAAGGTTTAATTTATGTATAATCTAAATTTGGGAGAAAAAAATGAAGGTTTAGCCAATCATACACACAGGCTTCTAAATACCTTATATGCTGCTACTCTTCCGAATCATTCACATGTAGATTTTGCAACGCCTTTTGTGGACATAATTCGCTTCGTTTTACCAGGCGATATGAAACTATAAAACGGATCTACAAATATTTTAGACAACCTTGTCTTCAGATCTCAGTACCTTCCTTGTAATTAAATTCATATTATATACAGTACGAACTACATTAGGTTGAATTTCCAATGCCAAAAAATCTGCATGGATAGCAAAATCCCTACTTCGTGATCATGTTTATATATTTCCTTACCTACATTATATCTGCACCATTTTCTTGTATTAATAAATGGGCTGAAGCACATATAATTAGAACATATAATCCTGAGAGAAAACATGAATACATGGATAATTTCAAAGCTACTCAAATTATCTTTAGTGAAGCTCTAAGTAACATGTTTGGTGGCAACAACGAGTGAATGCAACAATTGTTTAATTGCATGAAGTGGGATAAGAATATGGCGATTAATCTACTGATGATTTTGCAAAAAGTTTGACCATTGGTTTTGATCGCCGACAATTTCTTAGACGTGTTTCACTAGAAAGATAAATAAATTGTCATCTATTTAGACATTTAACTGTTAAATGAATATCATATATCAATTGCAATTGCAATTTATAACAACTGGTCTAACTTAAAATGTAAACTGATGCGTAAGAATAAACAACATTAGGGAATTATATTAATCATTCAGCTAGCTGAAGTAGAACATAATTAATTTTCATAATAATAATGAATATGTTGATAAATACCGGTAGAATTATTTTGTTCAAGAATGGTATTTTACAAAAAGATTTACAAAAAAATACCTTTTTTCAAGTTGAGTTAGATAATACTTCATTTCATTAGGAGTATCGAATATTTCTCCTTTATATTCGGACTAATTTGATGAATTTGCACAATTAGTTTTTTTTATTGTGATTCTAGGGGACAGCATTTATTGTTTGGTTGGATCATTTTTGAGAAGAAATTGATCATAATCATTTTACCCATCGTGTCTTAATCATGATTTAGAAATCAGTGGAAATTCATGAAACGATACGAGGATTGATAATACCCCAATGTGACTGCTGCTGATATGAGTCTCGTTGGAATGAAGCTTTTAGGGCGATAGAAATATATTTTGTTTCTACCAGATAAGAGATATGTTGAGAATGAATTATTTGAATAGCAAACGTCAATTCTGGTATCATATTTTAACAATCAATAATACTACAGTATACTTTTAAGACTGTGAGTTCTGAAAATCTCGTTTTTTCTAATCATTACGTATTCTGACACCATCAAGGGAAACATATAATGATGTTCTTCATTATAAGAGAATCCCTGCAGCATCAATTACCTGCCAGGTCACCGACGCTATAAGAGGGGATCGACAATGTCAATCAATGAGTTATTTAATTTGACTCTTGCTGAAAGATAAGCTGATAGCGGTAGCGCCTCAAACGTTTACTACATGCGCGAAAACTAGCTATGCTGAAATTAGGTTTCAAAGTAGTAATAAACTAATAAACTGATATTACTACTTTGAAACGTAATTTAAATTACTAGTTGTGCCATGGAATGAATAACAGGCTTATCGCAATATTAACAGGCGTTCTAAAGATAAACATTATCCTTTGATCCACTTCCATTATAGATGGTTTGATTCCTCCAGAATAACTTACCTGTTATACCATTCATGTATTGAGGAAATTTAGTTTTGAGATGATAAATTTTGTGAATTTACTTTAGTTTAGTTTAGTTGAGCGATATCTAACATAGAAACTTATAGTGTTTTCCATTAAAATGAGTTAATTAGAGACCTTCAAGGCGTAATTATCTTTTGAATGATGCTTATTCGTCCAATTAATTCAAAAATACAACTCTTAGATCATATTTATCTTTTTCTATTCTATCACTATCAGTAGACAAAACTGAAAGGGAATAATCAATAATATATACTTTGCCATCTTTGGAATAAAGTATGTTTCTCTCGCTTATATCATTGTGGATAATTCCGTTCTTGTGTATAATTTCTAACTGCTCAACAGCCTTCTCATAAGTAGCCAGGTCTTTAGGTAATTCCTGTGTCTCAATATATCTAAAAATATTGGTCATTCCCTTCCTAAAAAATCCTCTTTGGCAACAAAAGGATAATTTTAAATCATCATGGTCATAAGCAATAGAATTGAATTTTGGATCCTTTTCCAATATTTCATAGCATTTTCTTTCATACCAATAGTTTTCTTCGCAGGCAAGGTTCTTTCGTCTACAAAGTTCACTTTCTGTAGATTCTTTCTTAAATATTTCGTCATAGAGCAAAAAATCTTCACTTGGATAATACCATGGGTCATGTATTTTTATAACTACTCTATCTGTACCCTTGCCCTCATTTTTCAAGAATTCCGATAAAAAACTTACTTCGATAGAATAGACTTGGCTATAACGATCATGTCCATGTTTTAGAATATCAAATTTATCTTGAGGTACAATAATACTTTTAGCATTGATTACTTTCTTTGATTTAGCATTGTCCAATGAATCACTGTTTCCTGTATCAGAAAGTTCAGAAGAATGCGTACCTGAGAATATTGAGCTGTTTTCAAGAATGCTAATATCCAAGTTTCTATATCCTGTGGTATCTTCTATACTAGGTCCATGCGTTTGACTTACCTTACTCTGAATAGTAGTCTTATTTCTTTTAGCATCCATACGCTTTGAAAATTCTTCATCACTTAATCTGTAAAATTCAGTAAGATGAATCATTTGTTCCTGGATCTCTTTAAGTCTTGTTCCATCAATAATGGATTTATTAAAAAAATCAAGAAGTGCTTGACGAAGTGTTACTTTGGATGTGTGAAGATTTTTCACGGCATAATATACTGGCACTTCTCTAGGAACCTGAAAACTAGTGCATCCCCCTCTGTATTGATTCATCAAAGTTATACATCCCTCCAAGTCAATTTCAAGTAAAATATATGTGTAGGTATCTGTCAAAATTCCTTTATTACATTTATGGCTCAACATTGCACACAGTATTTCTCTTAGAAACTTGTGTAAAGCCAGGGATATTCGTGTTTCTGATTCTATTTCCCCCTCTCTGTAATCCTTAAATAAATCCATAGGGTTGAACACTCCATTGGGGCCATAAAATTTAGGATTGGTAGGAAACTGCTTGAATTCAACACAGGAGTATAGCTCAGTACTACTATCTGGTACATAAAGTGCTAAATCAATCTTTGTCACCGGTGAATTTTTCTCTGATAATTTTTGATGTTTTTCTTTTAACCTCTCGGCTTTTATATCACACGATTTGTTCAAAGATTGTTCCAAAAACTCTTGTAGTGGTATAAGAAGAGTATCCCTAGAATGAGATATATATCGTGGTTCCAGTTCTTCATCATCTTTTTCGTATTTATTTATATTTGGTATAAGTTCACCTAAAATTAGATCATTTATGAATCCAACTTGGTATATTTCATCCATTGTTTCCCTTAATTCTTTATCATCGATCACTTTGTAGTTTTTCTTGAAATTAAAATCGCACATATTTAACATGAATGTATTACTTCGTTCAGTTCCTTGAAGTGGAGAAAGGTCTTCCTTCATTCTATCATGCTTAGGTTGAACCCCATGTTCAAAAACTGGTAGGCTCATATAGAATCTGAAGAATTTTAGTAACAATTTTTCGTCATATCTTATGGATCGTAAATAACATGAAAGAAACGTTTTGAAATTTTTACGTATATAATCAAGTTCTTCCACTTGGTTATCTTTCAACCCACACATAAATTTCAAGACTGAATCTGTAGTTGCACGTGTTGTGTTCCATTTGGTATTCCATTTTAGATAATCATATGTTTTCTGGTGATCACGTATCTTTGATGTAATTAATTTGGATAAATGTTCGAAGATATGATTCTCTGCCTCTGCTATATCTAAGGCCATTGAGTCTTCGGGGGTAGTATAAATTAAATTAAATTGCTAAAAAGATGATTTATTTACACCCAGTGGCAACATGTAGTTGCTTAAAAACTGTTTGATTTTGTGGAACTACTAACTCTAAATCTAAATAAGGTTTATGTGTTCTGAAACACATTATAATTGACATATGAAGAAACCAGGGCCATTCAGAATAAAAGTGTAGTGTCTTACAATGTGTGGACTATATCCCGAAAATTCAGAAACTAGTAGTTCTGAGGGGAGTAAAATGGGAGATAAAATGAAATATTTCAAGAGCTGATTATTATTTAAACCTAATTTTTTCTTGTCCAAGGATTTAATGTTTATTGGGGTCAAAAAGCCACCTCCGATTTAATG